>JAODAL010009521.1:0-110266 GCA_025379985.1 Phyllomedusa bahiana | reverse complement strand
TAAAATTTTAAACGGGGATGCCAAACTTTGCATGCACAATGAAAAAAAAATGGCCAAGCAGAGTACAGAAGTAATCAGAACAGTTAACTACAGACCCTGACCTATAATGATTCCCTCTAAAGGGGCCCAAAAAAAGTTATTCGCAGCCTGCCCCAATATAATTATAACCTCTGATTTTGGGGTATTGTATATGTGGTGTAGTAAGTAGTGTTTGTGTGGTGTGTGTGGTAAATGTATGATTAGTATATGTATGTGGTGTATTTTTAAAATAAAAAATAAAAAAAAAATATAAAAACCAAAAAAAAAAAGACATTTATTCAGGTAAACCCAATTTTTGGGGCGTTTAAATGTCTACAAACCAAAAATACTGGGCAGGAAAAAAATTAAAAGCCCTGAAAGGAAAAAAAGAACGTGCAGTGGGGAAAGCTGTCGCGGAACAAAAATAAAAAGGGAAAACCCCCCCAAAAAAAGAATTTGGCCCCCAAAAGCACAAAAAACACGCTCTAATGCACTCCAGCATGAGGGTGAGAAATTGGTGGGAAAGCTAAACTTTCATTTAAAACAGTTTTTCCCCAAACAAGAATAAAAGGCTTGGTCACAGCCACAAAAATTCCAAATTTCCAAAAGGCAATACAATTTTATTGCTGGGGGGCCCGACCCGACTCATTATGAAAAACAGAACGGGATCCTGAGCAAATAGTCTTGGGCAAACTGAAACTTGGGCTAATCTCCGACCTTTAGGCTTAGAATGTAGTGCCAGGGCTCATTCTCGATCTCAAGTAGACTTGGGCTATGATTCCACTGCACACATTTTCAGTCATTTTTTAAACTTTTTTTTCGTTTTTAAAAAGCTGAAAAAAAAACTGAAAAAAAAGGCCCCAAATAGACTTAAATAGAAAAAAATTTCTGTGCTCTCTCCCGGGAGAAGAAGGAAAGCCTTGTCGCTTCCGGCTACGGTGCGCCGAGCCGAAGCTGCTGGATTTATCAACCCAATCAGTCGGGACGATCTGCAGTCAGTCCGGGGTTTTTTTTCCTTAACTGGGACTAATATACCAGCCCCAGTTACAGGGAAAGTCACCGATAAAAAGGTTATATATAAATGTCCCCCAAAGGGCTCTTTCTGACCTTTATGGGTTCCTGACTGGGCCTCTTACCCCTCCCCACCCCTCCTTCCTGAGAGGGGTAAGCAAAGTATAAAACAAGGTAACAAAAAACACACACACAAAATAACTTTAGCGCTGCCCCGGACGATCCTAAAACTTTATAGAAGTGTCCAAAATGGAAAAGTGACACAATTACAAAACAATTATTTAATAAACTTTTTTTAGGGCCACATTTTTTTCAGTTTTTAAAAAAAAAAAAAAAAAAACCAAAATTTTTTTTTTTAGATTTCCCCTTTTTTAGTTAAAAAAAAAAAAAAAAAAAAAAAAAATGTAAAAATGCTTTAAAAATAAAGCATGGAAAAGGGCGAAGACTAGTTCAACAACCGAGCGCAGGAAAGTGTTATAGGGTTTAAACCTAAAAAAGAGGG
Source organism: Phyllomedusa bahiana (assembly GCA_025379985.1). Classification (NCBI taxonomy): domain Eukaryota; kingdom Metazoa; phylum Chordata; class Amphibia; order Anura; family Hylidae; genus Phyllomedusa; species Phyllomedusa bahiana. The sequence goes on along the minus strand of JAODAL010009521.1, from coordinate 108,735 downwards.
GCAAGCGGCCCAGTAAGGAACTGGTTAACTAAAGAAAAAGAAAAAAACACAAACCATGCAACTTGTGGACCCAGGATAAGTAGGCTCTTCTCAGCTGTATTTAAACCACCAAATTAATTGTGCTATCGCTAGATATCTAATAAATAGATCATTTAGGCGCCAGTTTTAAAGACCACTGTAATTTTAGTGTTGTGTGGTAAGCAGCTTATTCATAGAAAAAAAGGTTGTGTTTGCCATACCAAAGGCGATTGAATTTCACATCTCTGTTGTACATTAAAAAAAAATACATATTAAATTCCCCTGTAGACAGCTTCTTCTCTCAGTGCAATCACCTTCATTGTCAGAGGGAAGATTGTAATCTGGAAGAAGAATAGTTTGCTCTTTTGAAGTAGTCATTGTTATTCCACGTAGCACAGAAGTGATACCGTTACCTTGCAGCTCATCTGGGAAATATTTCACATGTCATTTTATTGATTAGAAATAATTTGGCTCTGCTGCTCTCAAGTGCAAGGCCTAATCATCTCATATCAGAACAAAAAGCTGTGTCTTTATTGTTTGCATAAGCTATCAATGCAGGACCTGGTCTGGAAATTGAAATGGTGTGTATGTAGTACATTGCCGGAGATGCAATGTTTGCTGATACAGAAATGCCTTTACAATGTTTTTAAAGGGAATATGTCATCAGAAAATGACCTACTGTTTAACTCCTGTTTTCTGGCCAATATCATTGGGGGACAAAGCACCTTGGGTATAGGCCCTTAACCTGGGAGACTGACACTAGTCGAACCAAACGTATCGGGCCCGCCCAGATGGAATATATCCCTCCTGCTGGCGCAAGGCTAGTCCGTTTTCAGCCTAGTTCCTGTAGGAGGCAGACGCTGCTTAGCAGCTCTGCTGAGATAATTTTTTGTTTGCTTGCAGGTAGTGATCAAGCGTCTGGCTCTCGCCTATCAGGGCGGTAATCGGTGCATATTTTCACCGTGATGTTGTCCCCCTCCGAGTGCATCAGGAAACCAGTTCTTTAGCTGGCTGATCTTCCTTTACGCTGCTCACCCTTCACCAGCTGCCGTCTCCTCTGCCTCTTTTTTACGGATTCCGGTAGCTTCACCTTTAGGTGCCTGGTACCGAAGGGGTGATGCCGCGACACCCGAAGACTTCGGTTAGATGAGGACCCCATATACCTCCATTTGGAGCTAGTCGGGGGTTTTCCATTTATTCTATGGAGTTGGAGGGCCTGTGGAATTCCGTTTTCAGGGGCAGTTATCCCAGCCTCAGAGGGCCTTGCGAGGGTCGGGAGCACATCCCCCGCTTGGCCATAGCCATCGTAGGGCCGCAAGAAGGCTTGGCCTGCTGCACCAATTTTTGGTAACACACGTCTGGGCATGGCACTGTCTGCTTAGGGGTAGGAAGGTTCCCCCCAGGGGCTGCAGGCACTCCTTACCGCCTTGCAGCGCTCTGGGAAAAGTCCAACGGTCCGAGCCATGGGCCGCGGCCACGATTTCAAATTAAGTCCCTGGCTTTTGGAGGGCTAACTGCGCCCTTTACTGGGCTTTTTCCACACTGGGGACCGCCCGGTTGGTCTCAGGCCCCTCCCAGGATAGGGCAGGGCCTTTAGCAGCCCAGGCTTGTGTTGGGGGTGGAGCCTAATCACAATTTTCCGGCGTTCTCAGGCCTGCTGCTTGCTGCCCGTCTCCTGGCTTCCGTGGAGGACACAGCATCTTGGGGTGGTAAGTTGGCCTTTTGTGGGCCATAGGTCCATTCCCCAAACTTCTTGCAGCCATGTCCCTTTCCAAGGATGAGGGGTCAAAGCAGCCCGCATCCAAAGCAGTAGCGACTTGTTTCACCTGCGCCCGTTGCCACAAGAAATTTACTTGCAGCCAGCCCAGTGCCCTTTGCACCCTTTGCGTAGCTCCTCAGCCAACCGTTCGGAGGCTTCGCCTAAGAGGGTTAACGTTCTTTCTTCCTTATTATCAACCGAACTGTCTCCAGACAGACAGTGGACGAAGATGGAAACTATTTACTAGGATACGGCATCTTCAAGTCGGGACTCCTCTGATTCTGACTCCAAGCCAGACAGAGATGATGGAACGGCGGTGGCAGTCCAAGCTCTTATCTTAGCTCTTAGAGACTCCCTTCATGTTAGAGATGAGGATATCTCGGCCTCCCAGGAGGAGGTTTCTTTTAAATGAAGCGGGTGGCAGCGTTTGATATTCCCTAAACACTTGAAGTTTGAGGAACTGGTTGCCAGGGAATGGAAACATCCTGAATTTCGTTTTTCCTGTTCTTTTCCTGAGGAATCGGTGACAAAGTGGTTGGGGCTACCATCGGTGGATGCCCCAGTCAACCGACTCACAAATTACACGAACATCCCCATCTCGGATGTGGCAGTCCTTAGAAGACAGCATGGACAGCGTCTTGATGGTTTTTGTAAAACCACCTTTTAATTGGCCCTGTTGCCTGCATTTATGTCATTTTGGATTAGCAAGGCCTGCCCGGTCTGGTCAAAGCAGCTGCAGCAGGGGCTGTCGGCTGGAGCCTCTACGGAGGAGGAGTTGGATCTTCCTTCCCAGCTCTTGGGTGCCACAAAGTTCCTGCATGAGAATTCTCTTGAGTCAGCCCTTTTAGCGGCTAGAGTGTTGGCCAATGCAGTGGCCACTCTCTGTGGTTAAAATCTTAGCCGGCGGATACAGCCTCCAAGAAATTGCTTGTTGCACTTCCGTTCTCTAGCGGCAAGCTTTTTGGGAAGCATTTGAACAAGATAATTTCAGAGGCCACAGGTGGTCATTGTACTTTCCTCCCTCAAAACCAGCCAGCGTGGCATCATTCACTTAGAAAATGCATCCAGTTTCAGCCCTTTCCTAACTTCTCTTATAGGCTGGCTGCAAGGAAAATCCATCCCTCAGCCGCACCTTCGTCATCCTGGCAGTCTCAGACAGTCCAAAGATCATTCCACAAAGTCGTTCTTGGTCTGAGGGCTCATCCCCACCTGAGAATCCATCTCAGGTGTTGGGCCGTCTCCTCCAGTATTAGGAGATTTGGCAGATCCGGGTCGATGCCTGGTCATGTCAGGATACAGGATTCACTTCAGTTCCCCCAACATGGATTTTTCTTTCTTCCCCGCCCGCTTCACCCACTCGGGTGTCAGCATTTTTTTCCTCCTTCTAGAGTATTCGTGGCGATCCCAGAGTTCAAGCGTTTGAGGTTTTTATTCAAACCGGATCAGATGGCTCAGTAAGGAAAGTGTTGGACCTTAAGGAGCTCAACCAGTATGTGCAAGTTCCCGGTTTCTGCATGGAGTCGCTCTGGTCGGTGGTGTCCTCTCTGGAGCAGACAGAGTTTCTTTCTGCTATAGACTTCAAGGACGCTTATATGCACATTCTAATTACCCAGGCCCACCAGTGATTCCTGCGTTTCACAGTAGGTTCACGGCATTTTCAGTTCAGAGCTCTGCCGTTTGGCCTCGCAACTGCACCAAGGGTCTTCACAAAGTTCCTGTCGCCTCTAATGGCGATCCTTTGCATCAGGGGCGTGACCATCATTCCCTACTTTGAAGACCTTCTAGTGAAGACTCTGTTCGCGATGCACCTACCTGAATAGAATTGTGATCACCCTAGACACCTTGGTGCACTTTGTTTGGACAAGTCCTGCTTGATCTTGGGAAATTTCTTGGTATGAGTTTCTTCCACCAGGGAAGATCCAGCGGTTACGGTCACTCGTTTCTCTGCTTCAGAAATACAAACCATTAATTCTTCGCACTTGCATGCTGGTCCTCAGTGGGATGGTGGCTGCCTTTAAGGCTGTGCTCTTCGCGCAGTTTCATTCTCTCCTTCTGTAGCAGACAATACTGTCTTGTTGGGATGGGTCTCCAAAGTCCCTGGACAGAGTGATTTGCCTTCCACCCCAGGTCCGAGCCAACCTTGGCTGGTGGCTAGTCTTCCATGTGTTACATCGGGGGAAATCGTTTTTGTCTCCACAATGGCTGATCATCACCACAGATGCCAGTGCATTGGACTGGGGCTCCGTCTCCGGCACCCGGACGACTCAGAACCTCTGGTTCATCAGGGAATCCGATCTTCAATGTTGTAGACCTCAGAGCCCTCTTCCTAGCACTTTTGCATTGGTCCCCTCTCGTTCGCGGTCAACCAATTCGGATTCAGTCTGGCATCACCATGGCAGTTGCCTATCTAAATCATCAGGATGGCACCAGGAGCTGGGCAGCTTTTGCTGGGCAGAGCGATCAGTACCAGCCTTGTCGGCGATTTTTCATTACAGGGGTGAAAAACTGGTTGACCGATCATCTCAGCCGAACAACGGTCAATCCCAGGGAATGGGCTCTTCTACCAGAGGTTTTTCACATCTTTGCCAGAAGTGGGGCATGCCAGACGGCGATCAGTTTTTGTCTCAACTCAATCATCAACCCCTGAGATATTTATCCAGGACCAGGGATCGACTGGCTCTCACGGCAGACGCGCTGGTCCTACCCTGGAGTTAGTTTGCTCTGATCTACCCTGTTTCCCCGAAAATAAGTGTCTTATATTAATTTTTGTTCCTAAGGATGCACTAGGTCTTATTTTCAGGGGATGTCTTATTTTTCCATGAACAAGAATGCATTTATTTTTTAACAAAAAAATAATAATTTATTAATATACTGTAGTTGTATCATCATAAACATCAGCATAACCAGCCAAACTTGACTTCCATCAAGAATTTCTTGTGACTCTATTTCCATGTGCAACAATCTATGGTACATTTACCGATCCCGGTATTTATGAACAAAAAGCAACATTTTTTTAAGACAATCATGTCATCATCTTCTGGGACGTCATCATAACTCTCCAAACCCTGAATTTCATGGTTAATTTCTTGTGACTCCATTTCTTTTAGAATCATTGGCCCCAATTTCTCATCACCTTCAGAGAAACCTCATGAAGTAACAGAAGACTAAAATACAAACAATTTCTCAAATATGCTTCATTAGGAAAATCAAAGTATTTCACCTGTAATTCAGTTTTTTTTAAAAAAAAGCACAGACTCTTTAAGACGGCTTTGAAATCGGGCCAAGTCGGCACATGACAGCTTGATGGATCACTGAAATGACCGTTGTAGGTTTCTGAGCTGGGTGAGTCCACTGTGCATGGGGGAGCCAGTAAGTCTACATCGTGTGCACACCAGCAGCAGTGTAATATGGATGCCTCTGTGCTATGGAGGAGGAGGCTGATGCAGCAGATAACATCAGTCACTCTCTCCTCAGTGTGCTGTGCCTGCAGTGTATGTAATGAGAGACTAAGATCACCCTGTGCAAGCAGCTGTGCCCTCTGCTCCCCCTGCATGGTTGGTAGCTTCCACACAATGATAAAGATTTCCTGACTTACAAAGTGAAAGTGAAACCTGTACCCCTGTAATACTGAGCTAAATCCTCTGGATTGCTAATGACCTGTTTTTGAGAAAAGTCTACTTTCATCTACTATCAATTTTGTGTGTATGTGTAGAGGTGATAGGTACTCTTGTAGCAATAACTGCCGCTAGGTCTCATTTTCAGGGGAGGCCTTACATTTCTAAGCTTGAAAAAAAATTGCACTAGGTCTTATTTTTGGGGGATGTCTTATTTCCCTTATGTCCCTACTTCCTTGAGTGCTTAAGCACCTCAAGTCCGAGAGGGTACCAGCCATTCTCGTTTCATGACACAGCACCCGGCATATTGCAGAAGGTACTATATGTGCCCCAATACGCCATGTGACAGCTCTTTGGTCTTCACAATAGTGGAGTTTGGAGTGTTTGAGGTTGTGGACTGGTTTCTTTTATACTGATAACAAGTTCAAACAGGTGCAATTACTACAGGTAATGAGAGGAGGACAGAGGAGCTTTTTAAAGAAGAAGTTATAGGTCTGTGAGAGACAGAAATCTTGCTTGTTTGTAGGTGACCAAATACTTATTTTCCACCATAATTTACAAATAAATTCTTTCCAAGTCAGACAATGGGATTTTTGGGATTTGTTTTCTCTTTTTGTCTCTCATAGTTGAGGTCTAACTATGATATCAATTACAGGCCTCTCATCTTTTTAAGTGGGAGATTTGCACAATTGGTGGCTTAGTACTTTATTTTCCCCACTGTATCAATGAGGTTCCTCTTTTTGCCCCTCGCCCTAGAGAGCGGTGGTTACATTATTTAGTCAGGGCAGTTCGGATCTACCTCTCTGATACAGAACACTTTATGCACTCCGAGGTCCTCTTTATCATTCCAGAGGTTCCGCGCAGGGGCCTTACTACCTCTAAGGCCACCATTGCCAGCTGGATCCAGTTTGCAATTTCGGAAGCCTATCAATATAAGGGCCAGTTCACACGGCTTATTCAAGCCGTAATTGCGGAACGGATTTTGCCCGCAATACGGCTTGAATAAGGGGTGGGGGCGTAGCCCGCCGGCCCCATAGACTTTCATTATCCAGGGCGCGTATTCCGCCGGGATAATGAACATGTCAATTTCTCCCCGCCCGGTGGATTCGCCGAGCAGGAAGGAGAGTCGGAATTCAGTTATCTATGAGAACTGTGGATTACCGTAATAGCTGGGACAGATTCCAGCCTTTTGCAGCGCAGTACAGCGCGCAATACGGCTGCAATCCGCACCCAAAATAAGCCGTGTGAATGGCCCTTAAGGGGAAACCTTTCCGTTTCAGGTCACCGCTCATTCTACACGAGTGTTTGGTGCTTCCTGGGTGGTTCGGCATAAAGCTTCAGATTTATAGGTTTGCAAAGCTGCCACCTGGGCTTTGGTCTGAAGATCATTGTTGCAAGTCCCCTATTGGGAAAGGTAAAAAATAGGGAAAAAAGTAAAACACAAAATAAAACGCACACCGCCCTTTTTCATTTCACACGTGCCAGTCGCCTCAAAAAAAGATAAAAAATTATTCATTTTTGGTATCGCTACGTGCGTAACGACCTACCCTATAAATCTGTCATATTTAACCCGCACAGTGAACGCCGTAAAGAAAAAAGTCACAGAATTACGACTTTCCTTCATCCTGCAGCACACAAAATGGAATAAAAAACGATCACAAAGTCATATAAATGCTAAAGTGGTACCAATGGAAACGTCAGTTGATCACGCCCAAAAAAAAAAGAAAGCTCTGCATACAGAAAAATTTGTTTAAGTTATGGCTATCCGAAGATAGCGATGCATAAATATTGTTTATAATTTTATTTTAATTTTTTTGCTTCAACATACAAAAAACAACCCTATATAAATTGGGTTACGTCCTAAAACGTACTTGTCACGTATACTGCACAGTGAGCACTTTTAAAAATAAAAAAACACTACTAGGATTGCAGTATTTTTTTCACCCTTGGCTTCCAAAAAACTGATTTCAAAGCTTTCAAAAAACCTTGTCCCTACAAAAATTATACAAGTAAATATGTAAACTCATACCACAAAAACAAGCACCTAAAGAGCTCTCTACATTGAAAAATAAAAAAAGTTATTGCTCCCGGACTATGGCGATGCAAAAACGGCTTTTCCTTTTTGAATAAGTATTTTTATTGTGTAAAACACAAAAAATATACAAGTTGTATTGCTGAAATTGTATCCACCTGCTGAGTAAAGCTAGCAAGTCGTTTATAGCACAAATTGACCGCTGTAAAAAATAAAAATAAACACCACTAGGATTGCTGTATTTTGTTCAAAATGCCTCTCAAAAACCTTGATAGAAAGCAATCAAAGCGTCATATGAACACTATAACGATACCAATAAAGACATCAACTCATCCTGCAAAAAAACAAGCCCTTAATCGGCTCCATATACAAAAAAATAAAAGCTATGGCTGTCAGACTATGACGACATAAAAAATATACATTTTATATAGTTTGTTTTATTACTTTCATATAGTAGAAAAGCGTTTATAAATTTTTTTTATCAGTGTAATTGTACCGACGCACGTAGTAAAACTATCCTATCGTTAGAACCGCACGCTGAACACTGTAAAAATGAAGCCCAAAAAAGATGGCGGAACTGCATCCTCCCTCGCCCAATGCTAACAAAAACAGTTGGACACCTATGCATCCAAAAATCATAATACACCCCTCGATTAGATCCACGAGGGGTGTTGAAGCCAAAATGGGGTGACTTCTTGAAAGTTTCACCTGTTTGGGAACTTTGTAGATGCGACATAGCACCCAACAAAATCTGTGTTTCAGAAGCCAAATAGCGCTCTCTCACTTCTAAGTCCTGCCATGCGCCAAACAGCAATTTACACCCACATATAAGGTATTGCCGAATTTGGAAAAAGTTGAGTAACAAATTTTGGGATGCTTTTTTTTTTCTTCCAGGATTCCCTGTAAAAATTAAACATTTTCAGCTAAAATTGCAGATTCTTGGAAAAAAAATGTACATTTTTTTTTACAGCCTAATGCTAAAAAACTTTGTGAAATACCTGTGGGGTCAATATACTCACTAAACCTCTGGATATATTCCTTAAGGGCTGTAGTTTCCAATATGGGGTCTTTTTTAGGGGTTTTAAGTTTTAGTACCTTAGGGTACTAAACCTTAATACCATTAACCTCTAATGGTGCCTAAAGAAAATTGTAGTGAAAATAAGACCCAAAAGTCCAGTAGGTGCTCCTCCTATTCTGAGGCTTGTGGTTGAGTCAAATAGCGCACTAGGGCCACATATGGGCCATCTCTAAAAATAGCAGAATTAGGGGAATCGATATCGAGTTCCATTTCCCTGGTCACATCTAAAGTGTTCTAGTGAATAATGGATACAAATCTAAAATCTGCAAAAAAAACCTTCCTAAATACTGATTTGAATACTTTAAGTGGTGTAGTTCCTTAGATATAGTAATTTATGGGGATATCTAACATACAGGCCCCTCAAAACCACATCAGAACTGGACTGTTCCTAAAAAAAATCTGTTGCAAAATTTCTTGCAAATGTGAAAAATTGCTACTACATTTTTAAGCCCCCTAATGTTGAAAAAAAATTAACATTTAAAAAAAATGTCAACCTACAGCGGACAAACGGTAGATGCTAGTTAAAAACGATTTTGTATGGAATAGCTGTCTCTTACATGCAGAATTTTTTGAACTTTAAAAATGGCAAATTTTTCCAAATTTTCCTGACCTTTTCACAAATAAACAAGGATTGAGTGGACCAAAATTTCTTACTAACTTAAAGCACAATGTGTCACAAGAAAACAATCTCTAAATCCCTTGGATAGGTAAACGTGTCAGTTATTTTCACATAAAGGGACATATGTTAGATTACAAGAATAGGTCTCTGTCAGGAAGGTCATAACTGGCTGCGGTGGTAAGAGGTTAATGGGGTGTTCTGGGACCAAGCAATGCTGTGTTTGTCTATCGGGGCATGATTAAAAAGAAGCTAAGCCTCATTTTTACCTCCCGGAAGCTTTTGCTCCCAGCGCCGGACCATTCATCCTAAGGGGCCGTTCACACGGCTTATTTGGCCGCGGATTGGAGCCGTACTGCGCGCCGGATTTGCGCTGGAGTACGGCTCCAGTCCGTCGCAGTAACTACGGTAATCCACAGTTCTCATAGAGAACAGATGATTCCGTCGCTCCTCCCCGCTCGGCGAATCCGGCGGGCGGGGAGAAAGTCACCTGCACATTATCCAGGCGCAATACGCGCCGTGGATAATGCAAGTCTATGGGGCCGACGGGCAGCGCCCACCCCTGCACCCGCCCTTTATTCAAGCCGTAATTGCGAGCGCAATCCGGCTCGCAATTACGGCTTGAATAAGCCATGTGAACACGGCCTAACTGTAGCTGTGAACAGTCTTCATTCGCGTGACAGCTGCAGCGAATTACAGGCCACAGAGGTCATGTGCAGGTGAGGTTTTGAGCTGTGATTGGGTGCACCTGTCACATGAATGCTTACATCTGGGATGCCAGGACCGGCAGCTGCGAGTGAAGGGGAGCTACTGGAAGGTAAGTATGAGTCTTAGCTTCTATATTTATTCATTCCCCAATAGACAAACGAGTATTCTTACACCCCTTTAACAGTCCAGCCAAACCACTATAGGCCAGCATACACAATACACTGGTGCACATCATTCCTGAAATACTTTGGGATCATGCTTGCTAGATCATCAGTGCATCTATGTGCAGAAAACATTAATAAATATTTGCATTTTGTCACATACCCTGAAGTCCTGTTCCCACCCATCCTAATCTTTTATGGGGAGATTCAACCTCACAAACATGGTTGAATTCCCTAGCTTACCCTACTCTACCATTCTCACATACTGTATAGTTATATTAGGCCTAAAGAGGAAAGCCTCATAAATGTCCAATATAGGCCATTCATCTTGTATGGGAAAAAGAGCCTCTACATCTCTTTCAGCAACCCAAATTAAATGGAGGTCTTGGTTTCCCCAATCTACATTTTTACAACATCCCGGGATCAATTATTTTTACCCAATATCTCTGCTTTGCTTTTCCTGCATATGCCATTTGACAAAATACTCAATGTGAGAGGTAACCCCCTATTAATGCCGGTGTGGCACACATGGCAGAATGTGAGACAGAAAAAACACCTAATTTTGAATTATTCATTAAATCTCTCTTGTTAATAACCCAAATTTTCAGGAAGGTAGACCACATGGCTTCTTTAAGATATGACGTTGCCAGGGTTTACATCTAGTAAAACACTTCCTAAATCTTCAAACTAATAAACCACATACAATTGGCAAACTCCAGCATCTTTTCCCCACAGTTAATATACCTTTTTTCAATGATATGCAAGCTGCTAGCTATATCAAAAAGACATTATTGCAACTAGGACACAAACACTGGGAATCTGGCTCTTCTCCAGTTCTTCTTAGACCCCCCAACCAGGAAATCTCTTTTGTTCTTCATTTATGGCTATGTTCTTGGGAAAATAGACTATGATGATACAGCATTGAGCATCACGAAGTGGCAACAGGCAGATCCAACCCTAACGCCAACGGTCATATTATCAGCTCTGGAGGACACTTAGAAGTTTCTCACCTAGATAGATATACAGAAATCTTCTTAAAAGTATTACATAACACATATCTTGCACCCATTAGAGGACACAGGATTGGATTATACCCCATGGATGCTTGTTTTAAATGTGGGACCCCAGGTGCAGACCTGTTTCACTGCCTCTGAGACTGCCCCATAATACAGCAGTACTGGAAACAAGTGGCAGATTATGCCAGGCAGCATCTGCTAGGTTCATTCCCTCTATGTGCCTTGTGGACATTATTTGGCTGTGTAAATGAGGTTGTTCAAGGGTTCACTAAAAAAAGATCTACACTAGCTGCACATTCTGGCAGCTAGGAAGACAATACTCCTGGTTTGGATCCAGCTCACATGCCCATCAATCAACATATTCTTGGGAAAAACTTATCTTTTTAATGAAAATGGACTGGAGTGAAGTTGCCCAACACCAAGAACAAAAGGCTCAAAACATTTTTAAGCTGTAACTTAATTACCTTATCACCCGATGTCAAACAAAAAATGACATTCATGCTTCGGATCTACAGCGTGGTACTTGGAAAGGCAACTGGGAAGGAAGGGTCCGATGCATCACATCCTAGTGTCAGACAGTATTCAGACCCCCACACAGAATGATCACTAACAGAGAGCTTTGCTATTGTACCTAACCCTTGCTAAAAAATAAGCAAGTCCGTGAAGAAGCCCATGGAGACAATGCGAAAATTTGATCTCCTTCATGTATAAACTTCTATTCCCTTCAGGGATACTGTGGGAGGGTTGGTACTCTGCACCTATCCGTGATGCAACTAATTGTTGGAAGCATCTGGTGGGGAATCCTGTCATGTAGGTAAAAGTGGTGAAAGAATGTGTGTTTTAAGAATGTTTATTAAGAGAAACAAATATAAGAAATAATTTTGAGTCTCCATTGTTTACTTCTGCAAACATATTCCTGTACACTTGAAAATGTACCAGCTATCCTGATTTCTTGTAACAGAGTATAACTTGTGATAAGCTTTATGAACACCAAATCTGTATTTGTGAGGGGAAATTTTCATAAAAACAAGTTAAAAAATCCAGGTCTGTTCCAAGTAAACTTAAATATTCATCAATGTGTCCCTGCATTTCAGATCCATTGTTCTGTTTTATAGGGCTCTGCTTTAACATGTTAGAGATATGAAGCTCTTGTTTATGCTTTTGATTTCGGGTCCTCCCCCTCCTACCCCCCTGTCCACCAAGCTACAAAACCTGGGGACACAGTGCTTGGAAGACTACAGCATCCAGTTATGTTTTGATGTGATCTATATAGGTTTAGAAGCCACAAATCTCCATGACTTGCCACAAGTTAGAAAGTTCTACCATTTAAGTAAGAATTTGAGGCCTATAAACCCACCCAAAACTGATTTATTTTTTTGAGTTTTACTATAAAATCACAGAACATGTATTTTAGCTATGAAAGAGATATGCGTTTCCATAGACTTACAAAAATAAAAATCAATCCTGGTTCACAAAAGCGTCGGAGGTTCCGTTAGGGATGACCGAACAAATAGCTCAGCAAGCTGTGCTATTTTTTCCATCTAAACAACCGACATCAGTGCGAAAACCCAACAGACCCATTGTAATCTATACGGTCTGTCAGTTGTGAGACCATTGCCTAGGTGTCCATTTTCACCTCTGCAGCGGATCCTCCGACGCAAATGTGTACCAAGCCTAACTGTTGCTTCTATCCCAAATAAACCAGAGATGGAGCCAAACCTTATAAATGACTGGTCTGAAGGGCCAAAAAATACACTAAATAGAGACTTTTGTCTACCACACCCAACACAAGCAAAATAATATTATTCAACTGCACAACTCCTCCTTTCAAATAGGCTTTCGTGTATCTGTAAAAATCTAGTAAAAACAAAATAGTGCAGACAGCCCGAACAAGGACAAAGTAATTTCTTTATTAGAAGTACTCACAGAGAAATGTATAGATATGCAACCACGTGCAACTTCCGGAGGAAGCTGCAGGGCAAAACCAAGGGTCGGGCTCCGCCATTTCTCTGCGTTTAACATGGTTGCAAATCCATATTTTTTTTTCTCTTTTCTATTCCTAATAAAGAAATCACTCTAATTTCAGCATTCGGGTTGTCTGCACATACATAAAAGCCTTGCTTTAACAAGGAAGAGTTGTGTGTTTTGAGCCAGAAAAATAGTTTTTGGATAATCGACAGTATTATTTTGAATTGTGTGGGGTGTGGTAGGCAAGAGTCCTTTTTTTTTTTTTTTTTTTTTTTAAATATTGTTTCCAAAGCCTGCCTATGAAATTTGAAATTCTTAATGCTCTTCCTAAATATTTAAAACTAGTTAGTTTTGTGCAACATGACGCAGACTACTGACTAAATCAATTTACGGATTGTCTCAGAGTATTCCGCTAGCTGCGGAACAAATTCACAAACACTGAACAACAAAAAAAAAAAACCCAGCATATTGGGTATGTTTACGCATTGATTTTTTTACTCTGAAAGATTTAACTAGGAATCTGCGGTAGAAATCTAATGGTTTTCTGCTGCAGATTTTTCCTCTGTAGCAACAGTCTTCACCACAGTTTTGTATGTGGCCTAGCCCCATTTTATTGGAACTTATCCATATCTCTCTGACACAGTATCCAGCATGATTTTGCATCAAAAAGGTGACATCATTTTTTTTTTTTCTACATCACATGTGAAATTCTAATCTGTTATGAGCTCATGCTGCAGAATAACGGATGGGGTTTGCAGTTAAACTTGTAATTGTTCTTGTTTTAGGGGAAGAGTTTACTTATGCAGTCACCTTAGAATCTGTCTTGGCCGGTCATGAGAACTCTGTGTACGCTGTCCACTGGCAGCCATCTTTCTTGAAAGGTAAACATTGTTGCCATGTTTTAGGAGCAGAATATATGCAGACCTTTAATTGCCGTGATTTCCTGCTTGTAGTCAGAGCGGATCTTATTCATCTCTTTTTAACGATGGATGTGTTCAACCTTAACCATATTATATTGCATTGAGTTATCCAATTTATACAATTCTGTCTTCTTTCATTGCTTTAACCTTTTGTACAACCATGAGGAGTCACTCTCTGCTGAGTCTTCTCTCCAGCACAGGAGCTTGTTTACCTAAGTTAAGGTGGATTCACACGATATTTTTACCATACAATATAGGTATACTTTTTTCTTTACATTTTAACATGTTTATTTAGTCATGTGTTTACATTTTTGTGTATACTTCTTTGTTTTTGTAAATGTATCTGTCTACCATACAGGGATACTTTTGCATATGATTGTATCCTTTTTCTTTCTTTTTTTTTTTTTTTTTTAAAGTATATGTTTTTAGTCAAAAGTGTGTTCTAGTCAATAGTTATAATGTTAAACACATGCAGACATATACCATTACGTTTGGATACGTCGCTTATTGACTTCACTACAGTACAAAGAAACGATGCTAACACATACTTTTTTTTGCAGGACACAAAAACGTAGTAGACTACATTTTTATGAACCAAAAAAAAGTGTATGGATGTAAAGTGAGTCAAACGTATTCAAAAGCACGGTCTTTTGATTTCATGTTTCCCCATTATAGTCGATGAATCCATCAAGCAATACTTTACAGTGCTGTTTGAGTATCAAAATGTATATGTTTGACGTAAACAATAAAAGTTGTGTGAACTGGCCCTAAATTATAAGTTTTTAACACTATAGAGCTCTGTGGCCTTGTGCACTACAGATTATAAATCTCCAGAAGTTATGTCAGTGTAACAGGAATAGCAGAGTTGATATGCCAATAGCTGCTGTAGAACCACCCACAGCCTGAACAGGAAGTGTAAGTGAAGCTGGTTGTGGCTCTGTGAAACAGCATGGCGAGAGGACCCCTTTAAATATATACAGTACATTGGTTTTAACATGGGAGCCCATGGCTGACAGATTGGCTGACCAACGGATGCCATCTGTTGAACATATAAATTTTTTGTTCTTGTTTCTTTAACATCTGTTCCCATACATAACAGGATATGTTGACTTTAGAGATAAGTTAAAGGACGGCTTTTTATTTTTCATTACTTACATAGTGGCTACCTTTCCAACAGTGTTATAATGGCTATAATTCATGTCAGTCTTTGTCCCCAGTGGGGTTCTCAATCTAGATTTTCTCAGCCACACACATAAGGGTCAATCTCATATGCATGCTGATGGGGTTTAGATGCACCAGAAAATGATGGAACCCTCTATGCTTTAAATTATGGGGGTGGGCTTGAAGTATGGAGGAGTGTAGATTCAGTTTATTGAGCTCAACTTACGTAAAATTCTGCTGCGTGTATAAAAAGTTAGATGGGATGACTTCTGCATTTTGATTTGCACATTGCAGTCTATGGCATCTGCTCCTGATTTGTAATACCAGATAGAAAGATAAATATGAAATAGATATAGTGGGTTGCAAAAGTATTCATATCCCTTAAACCAGGGGTCTGCAACATTGACTCTCCAGCTGTTGGGAATATACATCTCCCATCATGCCCACTGATATAGGTTATATAAATGCATAATGGGAGTTGTAGTTTCCCAACAGCTGCAGAGCCCATGTTGCAGACCCCTACCTTAAACTGTTCCTTGTTTTCAAACATTAAAATACATCACAAATACAAGTTTATGGCTTTAACAATATTTTATGTGAAAGAGCAATACAAAGTATCAAGTATTTGTGAAGTGTAAAGAAAACGATACATGCTTTTCTAAGTTTTTGCAAATTAAAAATGGAAAGTGCGGCGTTCATTTGTATTTGTAAATCTGATGATCATTTCACTGAAAAAGATGCATTATTTTTCATGTCATTTGTTTTTCACAGCGGTGTTTACACAGGTTATATTTTTAAAATTTTTTTATTACGCTTTTCTTGTTTTTGTGTTTATCTCATATAAAAGTTGTGCATTGCAGACATATTGTTTTTGTCCTGCAGATGGCAGCGTTGTACAGCCTATGAGTATTTTATCTGCTTCCATGGATAAAACCATGATTCTCTGGGCTCCAGATGAAGAGTCAGGAGTTTGGCTAGAACAGGTTTGTACTGTGTATACATTTTCTCATTGCATCTTTGTATTTGTAATAGCTTTTGACTAGGATTAAACTGGTCTGAATTGCTCTCAATCCCTATTCTCCAGAAAAACAGACTTTTGTTTTAGATGAAGGTCAGTTATTTCACTAGCAGGTAGAAGATTAATAAAAAAAATGGAGCAGATTCAATTAAAAGTCGTTATCTTGGCCTTAATGTCATACTATTGCAAAGTCCTGTATGTTGTTCTTGATTATGTCCTGTTCCACCACTGTGTATGGGAGGCTAAAAGACTGACCCCACACTATATTTCCTTCTTTTTACTTTATTGGACACGTTTACTACGTTGTCTAATACTCAGACAGTGTAAATTTGGGCTAGGCAGTCTAAGCTGAAAATTTATCACAATAAACGCCTATAACCATGCAGATCACTATACAAAACATATAAAAGATCAAATCCTCAACAAATACCATAAAAATACAGCACAAAAAAATACAAAATTTTAAAATCAGGGCTGTGGAGTCAGTAAGCCAAAGCTCCAACTCCGACTCCTCGATTTTCCTGACTCCGACTCCTGACTCCCTCATACATGGCGCATGTTTAAGATATAACTTTACTGTTGTAAAATGGCAACATCGGGCTTTTTATCACCTTATGATACAATAATCAAGCTATTTAGGTAGAACAGACACTGACAAGCAAAATGGTAACCATGTTTTTAACTTGTGACTTTCAGGCTCCATATCTTACCATCTACTTCAGCTTTGTACATGAGGCTACAGCATCTTTTTATAGACAATCATCTTACTTATCTTATACTTACATTATTTAGTATTTAGCATCTGCTTAGTTCTGCAGATTCTTGTCATATTACTGCATTGTTACGGTCTTGCTCCTAAAAATCTAAATTTGGCTTTCAGCACTGCCTAAATCCTTCTGGGCTCTGGATCAGATTCAAGCATGTCTTGACCAAAATCTGATCCCAGGACTCTTCTACACGTTCCCACTGTTGGTGCTTACTGGATTTGTGTAGTTATACAGCTTTTTCTTCAACTCTACCCACAAGTGTTGGATTGGGTTGAGGTCTGGGTACTATGGAGGCCAATACAGCAACTCTTATTCATTGTCATTGAACCATTCCATCTCCAACCTTGATGTATGCTTCGGGTCGTTGTCCTGCTGGAACACTATGTTCTCCTTTTCATGCCCGTAGTACTCAAGTGTATGAAGTAACTCCTCTTGTAGGATACTCACATAAAGCTCCGCATCGATCCTGGTCTCCAACAAGTATCCAATATCTTTGGCTGTGAAACATCCACATATCGTTAGGCTTCTTCCACCGAACCTAACAGTTCCTCCAGCTTCTCGATCCATTAGCCCCTTTTCCCTTGATTCTTCCAAACCCATTTGCCCCCATCAGAGGCTAGTCTATTGACTTTCATCTCATCTCTCCAAATCACCCATTTCCAATCTTCCACTTTTCATACTTTTTTGCAAACTTGAGTTAACGCTTCTTATAACGAGATTGAAGTCAAGGTTTCTTCACCTTTTTTCTGGCCATCGCTCCAAACCTGTGTAATGCGTGTTGCCTGGTGCTTGCATGAACGTCTGTGATCTCACTCTTATGAAGCATACGAGCCGCCTCCACTGCCATGGCTGTTGCGTTAGAACTGATTGACCTTGTGATGAGCTGACTTGTTGACTGATATTTCCCCTGGACGTCCACCTCTTGGCTTCTGAATGGATGGATGGACTTCATTTCATATTCTTCCAGCTGTCGTGGCCTCACATGATGCAGTTTGGCAGTTTTCTTGATCGCAAGACCGCTATCGATGAGCTGGATGATGCTGTGTCAATTTCTCTTGCTCTTGGCACCACATTGAACTTATTAGATATGTTGGAGTCGGTCCATTTTTTAATGACTCTAACTCCACGCCCTCGTCATCTTACGCCTAGACTATTGCAACATCCTTCTCTGTGGCCTCCTGTCTAGCACCCTCGCTCCCCTCCAATCCATCCTTAACTCTGCCACCCGTCTGATTCACCTCTCTCCTTAGTCTCTCCCCTCTGCCAATCCCTTTACTGGCTTCCTATTGTCCAGCGAATCTAGTTCACGTTAGTAACCTTGACCTACAAGGCTCTCCATAACCTCTCCTCTCCATACATCTCTGCCTTAATCTCTAGATAACTCCCCTCACACAACCTCTGCTCCTCACAGGACCTTCTTCTCTGCTCTCCTCTTATCAGCTCCTCACATAAGTCTCCAAGACTTCTCTTGTGGTTCCCCCCACACTTTGGAACTCACTGCCCCAACACATCAGACTCTCCCCCACTCTCACTAGTCTCAAAAGCAACCTGAAAACCCATCTCTTCAGGATTGACTATAACCAACAATAACCCCGTTGCTACCACTGCACCCCTCACACTTTTCTGCCCCTCATCTTCTGTCTCTTCCCACCTTCCTTGTAGACTGTAAGCCCTCACAGGCAAGGACCTCTCTCTTTCTGTACCAGTTGTTATTGTGCTTTGGAACCAAGGGCGTTCTAAAATAAATAATAATAAAGATCTATAATCAGAAGATAAAAAAAAGGATGAAAAGAAAATCCAGATCAGTATCAGTGTTTTTCATTGATGCAACAAATTGCTCACTGGAAGAAATTTAAATGGAAACTTTTCTATATAATTGAGCATTTAGACTGGTCCTGCTTGCATTTTACCGTGGTTAAATCTTTTTGGATCAAGACATCCTCCAGTACATTAAACTAGGTTTTGTTCATTTCAAGGATAAAAATAGTGTAACCATAAATGGAATACAGACGATGTCCCCAAGGGTGCAACACTTAATTTTATCCATTTGGAAGGTTTCAGTCTGCTGCCTAGTTGAATATATTGTGCAGTCATGTTTGAGCAGACATACAAAGACAGTTGTTTCTTTTCTGTTGGGCTCATTTTCAGCTTGCTTGCAGGCTATCTGTTGTGGGAATGGGTTGCAAACCAGGCAGAATTAGTTTATGGCAGATAGTAATGGAGCATTGTGTATGCGTTTATAGGCATTTTTTGTGAGAAAGCTGCGAGCCATGTTGTCTGGTCACCTGTAAACAGTGTGCTCCGACATGTCACTGGGGCAGAAAAATATTCTTTTATTACTGAAAATTGTCTGTCATTACCTTCTGCTAGTTGATAGTCTATTCTTGTGGAAAAATAGTAATGTGGCCTAAGTTTCAGATTTTACAAAAAAATGTAAAATAATTCAGATTTATGGAGTGTTGATTATGATCTAATCAACACATTAGACACAATAGGTCCACAGTTCTCACTTGTACTTCTTTGGGATTGGCAAAAAAAGCATGCATTTTACTGTAAATGTAAAATCCAATGCACACCAGACACATTTAACTTTAGAACATTTATAGGCAGTGTTTTTATGTTGCACTTTTACTAGGGCACGTTTAATATGGCAATTTGGGCTGTCAATGCTGTCCATGTAATAGGCCACATTTTAGGTGTTTAGACCGGTTTTTGTCCTGCAAATAGAGCGTGGCCTTGTCTAAAGGTGTATGGCTTAATGTGTAACATTGTGAACATAAAATGGGCCAAAATTTTAGCTCTATTATTGGCGCAAACTAAGCCAACTTATAAGCGATATTAAGTTACACAAAAGTATCTGAATATGCCCCAGATTTATCATCCATAATTGGTCACTATGATTAAACTATCTCAGTATTGGACAGTATAGTAAATGTGCCCCATTAAGTAACTACACATAAGTTAACAACAAAGAGGGCACGATAGGGCACATTTACTAATACTTAGTGTAGACTTAGAATAGTAATAATAGTCTAAAATTGTAGAGTGGCTGTAATGCTGTGCGCATGTCTAGACACTTTTCTCTAACTTTACACTACTTAGTTGGCACCAGTAATTCCTTCAAAATTTTGGCACACGATGGTGGATATGGTGTGTGGTGTGTATGCCAGTATTTTGGCTCAAGTTGCACCATTGTGGCATGATTACCATGGTAAATGTGCCACACTATTTCCAAATTAACCTGCGCCATACAATTACTTATGCTGCTTTAAACCCGAATTTGCACACATTACACACCGGCTGTACACCAAAAGTGCTTTCTTAGAGCTCCAGTATTGTTTTATTCAGTCTTACCAAGGCCCTTGAAGAGGTCGGACCAGTGGGTGCAACGTAAGAAGGTTCTGTGATAGCCCACAGCAGGGAATGATTCCAGAATCCTTTTCTATAAATACGTGAAACTTTCTAATATATCTTATTAGTAGAATTTGGCACTGGAAAGTAATTTTTTATGCTTCTACTACCTGTCTTCAGCCATAAAATGTAGGTATGTTCTATATGACACTACCCAATTGCTCATTAGTTGATGATGGGCTGGTTATGATGGGCTGGTTTTGTGTTGTCATGTGTAGCAAATATCTGATCAATACTGTAGCATGTAATAAGACTTCGGAAAGGATGCTTGTCAGCGTAATTTATACCATATGGAATTGGAGTTACATCCTATATTTTTCCATATTTACTGTTTGAAAGGGGGGGTATGTAGCATTGTGCAGAATAGTTAAGTGTCCTCCTAGTGGCCTAATCACAAAAGATTTGGTCCAGTAGGTGGTAGGGACAATGAAATTATTTTCCAGAAGGCAACTAATTACCCATTTCCACACTATTTTCTATAACCCATAAAAGATAACTTTTCATTTAGTAACCAAATCTAATTAATAGCACATTATTTTGGTATTAATCCAAAGTGGATTACTATAATGTGTCACTGCTCCTAAATAGCTGGAGATGAAAACTAAATAGATTCTACAAAAGTCGACTGCAGTTGGACTTGCTGTTTTAAACATAGACACAAAAAACCTTGCTACTAAAACCTTAACAATGCCTCCCCAACATGTTTCATGGGGCATAAGGAATGCAATGAACTTTTGTATACTATATTTAGTTTTCTTCTCCAGCGATTTAGGAGCAGTGAAATATTATACTAATCCATTTTGGCATAATACCTTTGAAATAGATTTTGTCTACTAAATAGAAACTAGTGTGAAAATGGGTATTTGGTTGCCTTTTGGCAAATGGTGTTCTAGTGGCCTGACCCAAGATGGAGAAGAGTCATCCTTACTACTCACCTCAATGCTGGAACATATAAAAGTAATAGTCCATTCCACTCTGGTCGCACAATTTGGGCATCAAAGCCTATTGGATTTGTGTATTTTTTTTTTTTTTTAACCTATGTCCCTGGGAGCAGACATAGGTCTTAACCACACAGAATAGCTGAGTACTGGGTGATTCTGTTTCTTGGGGTTTTTTCCTGTTTATTTTCATAATTGTTTTATGCATATTGTATATTTATTTTTGGAACTATTGAGCACTATACCTTCATATATTAAAGTCTAAAACTTTCATTGTTTTGCCTTGCTTCCTTAAGAGAACCTAATCATCTCCATAGAGTATAAATTGTTATTTGCCCATGTTCCTTGTTAGGGTATGTTCACACGGCTTATTTTGGCGTGCATTTCACTGCGTATTGCGTGTTACAAGCTGCGAAATGTGTGCCGCAATTAGCTCTCTGAGAGCTATGGATTACGAGTCATCCCCCCACGCGTACAATACTATTGTATTGTACGTGCGGGGGGAGAATTGACATTTCAATTGTTCACAGTGATTACACGCCGCGAACAATGCATGTCAATGGGGCCAGCAGGCTGCCAGCCCCCCGTGCTTTGGGAATGTGCGCTGATCAGCGCGTATTCCCAAAACACACGGCGTATTGCGCATACTGTACGCGCCGCAATTACGCCGTGTGAACTTACCCTTAGACTGCTCGAGTACAGTTGGTACCAGTGACTGCATTATGGGTGTGGTGCTAAGGCTGATCACCCATGTTTAATAAGTAGTGGCACCATTGGTATTCCTGCATATGTTAACTCTTAGGGGTAAATATTATATTTAGTTTGTAACCTGAATGATAGCAAATGTTACATTGAGCTATGGAGCCGTGTTGATTGCTTCAAAGTCTCCCTGAGGTGGCAGAGAGTAGTTTCCATGTAATACAAGGTTGGAAAAAGTCTGCCAGAATGCGAGACTCCCATATTGAGCTTTAGGCTATATTCACATGGTATAAATGCAGCCCGCCGGCCCCATAGACATTCATTATTCTTGGCGCCTATACGCCGTGAATAATTGACATGTCCCTTCTCTCCCCGCTCGCCGTATTGTGAGAACGGGGAGGGAGACGGAATCCATAGTTCTCTGTGAGAACTGTGGATTACCGTAATGACTGGGACATATCTCGCCCTGTATATTGCGCAGTACGGCACGAAATACGGGGCGAGATACGTCCCAGTTTAAGCCGTGTGAACATAGCCTTAGGGCTCATAAAGGGACGTCATCAGATAGGAATATACACAAAAATGTCCATATATTTTTATAATGAGACCCTCCCCCTCCCCTCCACCCCTTTATACCTGGTTTTACGCACAAATTTTTGACCAATGAAGATAGTTTCAATATATGTTTGACGGGTCTGAGTCAAAGCTAAGTGATCATAGTGATAAATGGACATATATGAATACAGGAAAAGATCATTTATTAGCGGTAAAGCTACAATTTTTTGCACGTATGTAGCAGTCATGCCTCCATAATTATGTGTGCTCAGCATACACATCTTTTTCATTGGGATGAAGGGTGTAAGTTGCTGTTACACATTATCAATTCCTCATTCCACAGCTATTAAGGACTGTTCAGAGGCCTCCTATACATAAAATTGAAAATTATTGGGTTTTGTCAACTTTCAGCTGAGGCTTTATCTATTCTTGCAAAGCTTAAAAGTGTTGAACATGTTAACTATCTAACCCAGTTTATATTCGTATTAGAAAGAAGGCTTTTCTGTATCATTGTTTTAAATCCTTTCCAAAAAAAATACCTAACTTTTTTTCTTTTAACCTTTATCAAATGAAGGTACGTGTTGGAGAAGTTGGAGGAAACACCCTAGGATTTTATGGTTGTCAGTTTAGCCCAAACAAGTCACTGATTCTTGCCCATGCATTTCATGGAGCTCTGCACTTGTGGAGTCGGAATCCAGAGAGACATGTAAGACACGTGTGTTCTTTTTTTTTTTTTTATTATTATTACAAGTGAACAAATAGAAAAATGTGTAATGAAAGTCACAAAATAGCAGTGATAATATGGTACAGAAAGTTATATCGCTATATAATACACTTATAACCGCTGTAAATTAATACCAGAGTACAAGTTCACTTAGATACATCTATAGCACACAGTTCACACACAGATGTCAGTGATGTAAGAAAAACATGTTTTTTTGAAGCAGGCTGATTTATGGAAGTTTTCTATATTGCCCATAGAAATCAGCACAACTTTCATATTTAAAGTGTCTAAACAAAGGGCAGCAAAGGCACTTCCTCTTTTAGATCGCTTAGACTATGTCTACACAGCACTGAATTCTCGACTGATTTTCAGCGAATACAGAATTTTTAATCCACTGAAAATCCAACTGCACCCAGCGCTGTGGCACTTTGGTGCCTCTCGCCTCAATTAAATGTACCTGAAGTTATATGCATTCATCATCCGTTTCTGCAGGGCATTGTTTACAATGAAGAGGTCATCACTGTATGATGTAGCCAAAGGAGTGTATATAGTGTATATAGATATTATGTATCTATATGTAACTATATTTATTTATACATTTACTACATTTGTCAATAGGGACAAATCCGAAGTGCTCAAAAAAACATTCACCAGATTTTCCTGTCTGTCTGGAGCCTCCCCATGGACTTCAATAGTAAATTTTCCCAGTTTTTTTTACACCGTTTTCGAATTTCAAATCCGAGCTGTGTAGACTACAGATTGAATTTTCTATTGAGGTCTATGTGGATGAATTACCAGTCGGATTCAAATTTAAAAACCGTTTCTAAATCCAATTGAAAACCAATGGCGTGTAGACATACTCTATGGGGAGGGGTAAGAAGGGTAGAGAGAAGTATTATGTGAACTGAGAGGCTTGTAGAGACAGTGACTGGTGACCGGTCTGCAGCTCCACTGTAATCTGGCTGACAGTGATAACTTCCTTTTAGGGAGTTAGTGGATTAAAATGAAGAGGAGGTCTACTGCACAAATAGGTGAGCTTCAAGATAAAGAAGAGGTCTACTACACAAATAGGTGAGCTTTAAGATAAAGCTCACCTATTTGTGTAGTAGACCTCTTCTTTATCTTAAAGCTGACCTATAGGTGTAGTAGACCTCATTATCTTAAAGCTGACCAATATGTGTAGTAGACCTCTTCTTTATCTTAAAGCTCACCTATTTGTGTAGTAGACCTCTTCTTTAAGATAAAGAAGAGGTCTACTACACATATAGGTCAGCTTTAAGATAAAGAAGAGGTCTACTACACATATAGGTGAGCTTTAAGATAAACAAGAGGTCTACTACACATATAGGTGAGCTTTAAGATAAAGAAGAGGTCTACTACACAAATAGGTGAGCTTTATCTTAAAGCTCACCTATTTGTGTAGTAGACCTCTTCTTTATCTTAAAGCTGACCTATTTGTGTAGTAGACCTCTTCTTTATCTTAAAGCTGACCTATATGTGTAGTAGACCTCTTCTTTATCTTAAAGCTCACCTATTTGTGTAGTAGACCTCTTCTTTAAGATAAAGAAGAGGTCTACTACACATATAGGTCAGCTTTAAGATAAAGAAGAGGTCTACTACACATATAGGTCAGCTTTAAGATAAAGAAGAGGTCTACTACACATATAGGTCAGCTTTAAGATAAAGAAGAGGTCTACTACACAAATAGGTGAGCTTTAAGATAAAGAAGAGGTCTACTACACAAATAGGTGAGCTTTAAGATAAAGAAGAGGTCTACTACACAAATAAGTGAGCTTTAAGATAAAGAAGAGGTCTACTACACATATAGGTGAGCTTTAAGATAAAAAAGAGGTCTACTACACATATAGGTGAGCTTTAAGATAAAGAAGAGGTCTACTACACATATAGGTGAGCTTTAAGATCAAGAAGAGGTCTACTACACATATAGGTGAGCTTTAAGATCAAGAAGAGGTCTACTCCACAAATAGGTGAGCTTTAAGATCAAGAAGAGGTCTACTCCACAAATAGGTGAGCTTTAAGATCAAGAAGAGGTCTACTCCACAAATAGGTGAGCTTTAAGATCAAGAAGAGGTCTACTCCACAAATAGGTGAGCTTTAAGATCAAGAAGAGGTCTACTCCACAAATAGGTGAGCTTTAAGATCAAGAAGCGGTCTACTACACAAATAGGTGAGCTTTAAGATCAAGAAGAGGTCTACTACACAAATAGGTGAGCTTTAAGATAAAGAAAATGTCTACTACACAAATAGGTGAGCTTTAAAGTGAAGTGATCCATAAAGGTGCTGTATATGAACATATGTCACTGTAAGATTTTAGTTATCATTGGTGGTGCATTTTCAGAGCCTAATATTAATTTGTTGGACGCATGCTACTATTGCAGGGCCGTCTACAAGCTGTAGATGACACACATTTTCTACTTCAAGGGTTATATCTATACTGTTTTAACATTTGTAAGTGTGAGTCATAAAATTAGAAGCATGGCAAAATCACTACCAAAAGCTTATAATTAGTCATTAAAACGATAAGACAAAGGGAGATTTTAGCCTCCCCTCCCCACAAGTGATTTATTCTCCGCTAAGATGATCTTCCTTTTGTGGGGATGCAGTGCTAATCAGTGCAGGGCAGATGGCAATCAGAATTGCAGCACATTAGAGCTGATTGCAACAGGAGTCCAACTGGCACTTCTTTATTTTATTTATAAAACTTATGAGCTGCCTGCTGTCAGAGCGACATGGTGCTGATATACAGCACTGCTTCAGTTCATTTCATTTCGTATGCCCTGCACCTTTCAGCTTGCTGTTTGTACATGATAAAGCTAAAGGCTTAAAATTGCGCTGCTAAAGTAAGCGTTTTTGCTCCCTGAGTTTTAAATTGCAGATCACTTTAAACTGATTACTGCATAATTTGCTGTAAAGTAGCCTGAGATATGTTAATACGCACAATATATTGCCTTCTTGTGTAATTGTAAAGACCAAAGGTGCTTTCTATGTAAAATATGTATACCTCATTTTTTTTTTTTTTTTTAATTTTGTGTTGATAAGGCAAAATGTTAGACGCAATTAGTCTATGCTAGTGGTTCCTAAAGCCCCCCTTAACAAACTCCAAGGGCATGTTCACACGGCGTGTTGAGTCTATGTGAACATACACTTCTAGATATCTGTCTGTCGGATCCCAAACGGACCCAAACAAGCATCTAATAAATAGCAATGTGATTTTACATTACTTTTAACTAGAACCACGCATCGGCGTTCACACGAGTGATCGCCAATGCGTGTGTCACTCAGTGTTTCGGATCTGTCCCAAGAATACGTTGGATACGTGTTGGATCTCTTTGGGATCTGATTGCTGCAGCTTTTTTGGATCCAGCACGGATCCAAACACGTCGTGTTAACGGCCCCTTACAGTCTACGTTCTAGGGCTTGGCGTGTCTGTGCACTAATTTTTTTTTTCTCAATTGTTGCGAATGCTGTAGGCTTCATTTTTTCAAAAAAAAATTTCCAATATTTTTGGTAAAATTGCTGCATAAAAACCCTGCAAAACCTGGCAGATTGTGCTAAATATTGGGTTAATGAAAGTCATTAAATTACCTCTAATGTTAAGCTTTTTCTTAAAGCATTGATGGTCTTCATTTAAATCGTGTTAAGCTGCAATACTAGACACAATCACGGCAGTTCGTCTGGGTAAATGGCAAAATAAATGCTGGATGGGCCATGGTGGCCACTCCAGTTTTTCAATCACATTGATTAGCTTAAAAAAAAAAAAGGTAAATTAATATGATTACTAAATACATTGCTCTTCTGATTTTGCTTCAGTTCAGAGTTATGGTAGTTCTCATCTCCTGCTTGTCTACAGATGGTTTCTCTCTGCTCTAGCAGCCCTTGCTGGGATATTAACATCAATCCCTACTGTGTATGATCAGCAGCACAGGAGCTTGTTTATTTTCCTGACAAACTTAGGATTTTTGCCACAATCTCATTTCATACCTCCTGTATCCAGCTCTTTCAGCTCTGTGTGCTCAGATCGGGGCGTGTGTGATTTGTTTGAATTGCATATCATGTGACCCAGCACGATGACCTCACCAGGCCTTTCCTCTCTGTAGTCAAAGAAAGGTCTGTTTATGTAAGGGTCCTAGGTTCAAATCCCTGCAGGAACCAAACCTGTGTTTTTTTTCTCTTTATCAATGCACATACCTCATTGAGGTTTCTTTTTTTTTTTTATTAATTTGCACTGTTTGACTAATTACTAAAGAGTACAGAGGAAGGGAGTAGAGTGACAGCACCTGTGGTTTGAACGCTCAGTAGCTGCCTGATAGGAGAAGTGATGTCTGAGCATGTGCGACCAGGACTGAGGAGCTCTCAGCCTTCGTCGTATCCCCTGGAGACGAGCTATAAACAATGGATCACTAAAGGAGCAGCTAAAACAAAAGTGGTGCAGAATTTTTAGTGATGAATGGTGAAAATGTTTTTTCATTTGCAAGCTTCCCACGTCAATTTTACTTTGTGGCAAAACCCCTTTAAACCATTTAGAGCTTTGAAGCCTTCTACTCTGCTGTTGAAACTCATCCATCAACAATGACCCTCTAACAGGCTCAGCTAGGAATAGCAGAGCTAAAATGCCAGTCACTGCTGTAGAACCTAAACAGGAAGTATAAACATGAAGCTGGTTGTGAAGAGCGGACTGTGAGAAACAGCCGGATTGGGAAACCCCTTTAAAGGGGTTGTCTCACTACATTGATTCATCTTACCTCAGTCCTGTTTTCTTGGTTTAATTTTTAATTCACTGGCTTTACTGGCTTCTACTAGGCTGCAGTAGAAGCCAGGTCTGTAGCTATATCAACCAGTGCTGGAAGCCTATCAGGAGAGAGTAAACAGGTCTGTAGCTATAGTGACCTGAGGAGCTGATGCAGCACATACAAGAGGGGATATCGAGGAATAGGTAGGACATTGTTAATGGACACATATAGCAAAGTGACTTTTTTTTTTTGCAAGATCTTTAACATAAAAAGCAATCCTTGTAACGAGACAAGCTCTTTAAGGTTGTTCTCAATATGTGATCTTTTGGGCCTCCTGAGGACTGCATCAGAAAGCACTGGTCTTGGCGGTACTCTGGACACAGTTTGCTTGTTCTGAACTCCATGCTGATAGCAGTTACTGATGCACTGTAACAAATTCTTGTGAACAACACTACTGCTATGGCTCTTTTTCAGCCATTGTATAGACACAAGAATATTTCCGTTTATTGACAGAAGGTGAAATATTTAATGTTTAGTGTTAAGACACAAAATCAGTTACAATTTGCTGATTTTTTTTTTTTTTCTTCTGCTTACTTTTTTAACATAAATTAGTTTTATTTGCAGTTGACTATGAACCTGTTTGCGTGGGCTGCATGTTTTGTGAATACTCAATAGCAGTACAGTTAATAAGGGTATAATTTGTAGTAGTACAAGTATTGCTAAGCTATCATTTATTTCTTAGGTTCTTATTCATATATGTCTGTCTTATGCAGATTTGGTAGGAGTGGATTCCTATGGTTGTAATCTCTGGACATTTCAACAGTGTTCAGGGTTTAAGGTGGGATCCTGATGGAGAATTTATAGTAACAGTAGGCACAGACCAAACTACCAGACTATTAGCACCTTGGAAAAGAAAGGATCAGACACAGGTATTTAATGTTTTTCTAGAATTATCTTTCCAGATTTGCCACATAAATTGTGTTATTTAGCTGATGTTACTCATTACAAGCTGGGGTGTGCATAGACTACTTGAGCATCCCCATGCATTAGCAGTACATGGCCCTTTGCTCTCCAATTTTAGAGCATCCTTCTAACTCGAAAGCACATTCCTTATGTTTGACCTGTATGGAACACAACCATGTCTTCTGTTTCCAAACATTTTAATGAAATGCATCAAAACGATACATCCACATTTCGGTTCATGGGCATTGAGAGGGTGAATAATTCCATTAAGGGCAGTAATTTACATAAGAGAGTTCTTAGCCATGAGGCAAATAGTTTTTTTTATATTTATATAATCCAACCATTTAGAATTAAAAATAGAACATGACCTGTTATATCATGACAATCGTACATAGTCAGCAACGCTGAGAGAGAATGCTGAGTTGCATCCAAAGAACACTATACCTACTGTGAAGCATGGGGGTGGCATCATCATGCTTTTTGGCTGTTTCTCTGCAAAGGGACCAGGACGACTGATCCGTGTACATGAAAGAATGAATAGGGCCATGTATCATGAGCCTTTGAGCGCAAACCTCCTTCCATCAGCAAGGGATTTGAAGATGAAACGTGGCTGGGTTTTTCAGCATGACAATGGTCCCAATCACACCGCCAGGGCAATGAAGGAGTGGCTTCATAAGAAGAATTTCAAGGTCCTGGAGTGGCCTAGCTAGTCTTCATATCTCAACCCCATAGAAAAGCTTTGGAGAGAGTTAAAAGTCTGTGTTTCCCAGCGACAGCCCCAAAACATCATTGCTCTAGAGGAATGCATGGAGGAATGGAACAACACACCAGCAACAGTGTGTGCCAAACTTGTGAAGACTAACAGAAAACGTTTGACCTCTGTTATCGCCAACAAAGAATATATAACAAAGTATTGAGATGAACTTTTGTTATTGACCAAATACTTATTTCCACCATAATTTGCATATAAATTCTTTCCAAATCAGAAAATGTGATTTTCGGGATTTGTTTTCTCATTTTGTCTCTCATAGTTGAGGTCTACCTATGATGTCAATTACAGGCCTCATCTTTTTAAGTGGAGAACTTGCACAATTGGTGGCTGACTAAATACTTTTTTTCCCCACTGTAGATGAGTGTGTGTGTGTATATATGTGTGTGTGTATGTGTATATATATATATGTATAGAAGAGAGATATAAAAAAGAGGAGGCGCACAATCGTGAAACAAATAAAATCAAGTGAACATTAGTATGCACTGTTGGTGCTTACCTAGAGAAGTTGTGCGAATGGATAGAGGCACAACTCTCGTTTTCGCCTGCTGGGTTTCCTCACAAACCCAGAAAGTACACGGCAGCCGCTGGTATTCGTATCCCACACGTGGCCAGTCACGATGGGAGAGATCAGTTTAGACAAAGAAAAAGCAAACCCGGCGCTCGTGAAGAAGGCAGTAGAAAACGGACCAGACAAAGTTGATTAAACTATGTCTTTTAATGTTTAAAACTGCTAGGGCTGGTAATGCCCTGCACAATTTAAAAACACGAATACAGAAAGACTTTACGCGTTTCGTGTCTGACCGAAACTTCGCGGTCTGACACGAAACGCGTGTCTGGGCATTACCAGCCCTAGCAGTTTTAAACATTAAAAGACATAGTTTAATCAACTTTGTCTGGTCCGTTTTCAACTGCCTTCTTCACGAGCGCCGGGTTTGCTTTTTCTTTTTGTTTGTGTGTGTGTGTGTATATATATATATATATATATATATATATATATATATATATATATATATATATATATATATATATATATATATATATATATATATAATATATATATATATATCTATAAAATATATAATATATGATGTGTCTCAAAGGATCGTTGTTATAATGTGGTTAGTATAATCTTACCGTATTATTTGAATGATTATATTTTTCACTTGTTTTTATACTTTTTTATGGTTTTAATGTTTTAAGGCACTCCTTGTTGAACCAGCTCTGTGAATGCTGAAATGTAACACATGTGGCTCCCTGAACCATGCCGGCTCAGTTACAGGTCTCTCATATCTAGTTATGAAGTAGTGTGCTGGTGTATCAACACTACGATTAAGGTTATCCACCGAAACACGTCAGTTTTGGAGGTCTATTTTGCCTGGAATGTACACCATTTAATTATGGCTGAATAAATAGAAGATTTTTACACTCATTTTTGCCTTGCTACTTGATGTGAATGCTGGATTCCCTTGTATATTCCGTTCTACACAGGAACTCTTTTGACTATATAGGTCAATACAGTACAGGTAAATATATTTATTCACAGGGGACATCCTCTCTGATTATAATCATTTACTATTAGTCATGCGTCCATGACTTCTATACACATTTTAGGGATTCATTTTGGACAAACCCTTTTTCTTATGTTGGTTTGTCAATGATTAACGAGATTGGAGCACCTACTGCAAAGACTTCCTCTCTTAATTAGCTGTTATTAGCAGGGGCACCGGTGATACATTCTTGTTAGTAGTAGTATTTTGCACACCATTGAAATAAATGGTTCGTCCATTGATTTTATTGGACACACTGGCTGTTTAAGAGCTTTATCCCCCTATCACCATTATTTACTAGGTGTGTACAATTAACTACCACAAGATGGTTTTGATCTATATATATTCCATTTAACCTAGCTGTTCTGTGATGAAAGCGCCATATTATCACAAATGCCAAAGTGTCAGATGGAGAGTTAAGTACCTGGTTACACTTGAGGTGTGTGTATGTATGTATGTATATTTATATATATTAATTATTTATATTTTTATATATATTATATTATATATATATATATATTATAATTTGTATTTTTGTTAATGTATATGGGATATGTATATGTTTTATATGTATTGGGATAAATATATTATTGTATTATATATGTATATGTTTATATGTTATGTTATATTTTGTATATGGGATATTTTGTATATGTATATGTGTATGTATATAAAGTGTATGTATATATATATGTGATGTTATATATTGTGTATGTAATTATGTTTTATATATTTTGTATATATGTATTATTTATGTGTATGTATATATATATGTGTATATTATATGTATATATATATGGGGTTATATATATGTTATAATATGTGTTAATTAGTATATTATATGTAATTTTGTATATATGGTTTTTATATATTAATGTATTTATATATATGTATTTATATATGATATATATATTGTATTTTATTATTATGTATATATTTTTGTTTTATATATATTTTATATATATGTATATAATTATATATATGTGTGTTTATATTTTATATGTGTGTTATATTTTATAATGTGTGTATATATTAATTTTATTTTGTGTGTATATATTTATATGTATATATGTATATATTATGTGTTTATATGTTTTATAATATGTGTATAATGTTATATAGTGTTTTTAATGTATATATATGATGTTATATTTTATATATATGTGGTGTATTTATGTTATATATGTGTGTATATATTTTTATATATGGTGTGGTATATATGTTATATATGTATATGTGGTTTGTATATATTATGTAAAATATATGTATATTTTGTGTATATATTTTTGTTATGTGTGTATATATATATGTATATGTGGTATATAATGTATTATATTGTATATGTGTGTGTATTATATGTATATATGTGTATATTTTATGTATATATTGTTAATATATATTTTATATTTTATTATATATATTGTTTATTTATATTTATGGGATATTTTATGTATTTTATATATGTATATAATGTATATATTTTTATGTATTTATGTATATATATATGGATATATTATGTATATATATAAATGTTTTATATGTATTTTATTATATGTTATATTGTTATATAATATGTAATATTTAATTTTAAATATTTTTTTTATATGTTTTTCTAATTGGGATATATATGATTTATATTTTAAAGGGGATATTATATGTATATTTTATGTATAATATATGTTATATATGTATATATATATATGTTATTATAATTGTTATTATATATGTTTTATGTATGTATATATGTATATATGTATATTTGTGGTATATGTATGTTATATTATATGTAATATATATGGTTTTGTAATGTATATATATATGTTATATATATGTATATTATATATGTTTATTATGTATATATATATGTATTTATGTGTATGTATGTATATGTATGTATATATGGGATTTTATGTATTATGTATGTATGTATATTTTATATGTATGTTATATTTATATGTTTTTAATGATTTTATATATATGTATGTATATTATATTTGTATTTAATATATTATGTATGTATATATATTGTATGTATTATATATGTATGTATATATATATATGTATGTATATATATATATGTTTTGTATATATATATTGTATGTAATATAATGTATGTTATATATTATGTATGTATATATGTATGTATGTATATATGTATGTATGTATATGTATGTATATGTATGTATATGTATGTATATGTATGTATATGTATGTATATGTATGTATATGTATGTATATGTATGTATATGTATGTATATGTATGTATATGTATGTATATGTATATATGTATATGTATATATATGTATATGTGTGTATATATATATATATATATGTGTGTGTATATATATATATATATATATATATGTGTGTTTATATATATATATATATATATGTATGTAGTCCCCGGGTTACAAAAGGGATAGGGACTGTAGGTTTGTTCGTAAGTTGAATCTGTGTGTAAGTCGGAAGAGGTAGATTTATTAAATGTAATTAATTTTTTTTAGCTTTGCATAGTACAGGGAACAGTTTTTACACTTGTTTTGCTGTCTGTGCCCTTTTTTAGAAGATTTCACCTAACTTTCTGTATCTCTTGTGCAGCTGTGGCATGCTGGCACTTGGTTATAATGGGGCGTGACTCAGTATTGAATGTCAGCCATGCCCCATAAGTCTCCGTTTGTAACTAGGGGACGTATGTAAGTCGGAACGATGTACGTCGAGGACTGCCTGTACGTGTGTGTATGTAAGTATATATATATATATATATATATATATATATACGCGCTGAGGATATTGCTGAGTGTATGTGTGTGTGTGTAGATAGATATATATGTGTGTACATATATGCGCGCTGAGGATATTGCTAAGTGTATGTGTGTATGTATATATATTTATACACACACACACACTATATATATATATATATATATATATATATATATATATATATATATATGTACATACATACATACGCACATATACACTCGGCTTATTGAAAGTAGCAATGTCCTCTTCTGTGATCATCCATAAACATCATAAGCGTTTCAACATATAGCAATAAGATCAGCTTTAACGTTACAATACACAATTGCACTATACGGACATACTACATTTAATAAACTGAGTATTTAAAAGCCCCTCAAAAAGTAATATAGATTAATTATACAACTTAATGATGTATCTTTTATACTGATCAATAGACATTAGAATAGACACTGCAGTTAGTCAAATTAATGGCCTATGAGGATAGGCCATTAACATTGTTTGCCTGGATAGCCCCTTTAAAGTTTATGGCCATTGTTACTCTTAAAAAAACAAGTCCAAAAAAAGATAGACTCTCCTCCCTCTTATTGTGTAGATAGCTACAATATTAAATCTATGCCTGAAGGTGCAGAAAAGTAAAATAAAGTCCTTCTGAATTAACGTAGAGTTAATTTAACATGCCTAAAGTAGGAATGCTTAGCTTTATGTACATTAATGACCTACCTAAGCCTTTCCACCTGATGTAAATCCACACATGCCATAAAAGCTATATACACCTTTTGACAAGAAAAACCTTTTCGCCCCTCACTATCACCATATCAAGTAAGGAGAGTCCACCCCAGGGACAGGAAACAGGATTTGGATAAAGAAAAAAGTTTTTTCCTTCTGCCTCAGTGGTTTTCTTTCCTTCTTTCCGGGGCAGATCAAGAGCAGGGAACAGAGTCCATACCCTATAGAAAGGGAAAGAATGGATGTTGCGGTATAGACCACTTTTAGTCTGAGCAGGGTAAAACTACTTTCCCTGCTTAAAGGGACCCTTACCCAGTAGATAGAGATGTCATCTGGTCCTCCAGTAGCAACCGGTTAGTAGGAAGGTGGTAGACCGCATGTTACCTGCATGAATAGGAACAGCAATTATAACCTTGCTTGGGAGCACTGGTCTGTACATTGTAAGCAGCTGGAAATTGTGGTGTGTTCCTGTAATTTTGAGTGTGTGTCGAGAGGTTTTGTTGGTGGGTGTGTGCTCCAGAAATGGGACATGCACGCACTAGATGTGGACCATGAAAACAGTATGAATGGCTGGAAGTGGGAAAGAGTAACACATAAATAATGCATACACGCATTGTTTCATGTCAGTTTATCCTGGCCTCTAAGCACCATTCTTTAGGAGTTCTATGGTGTTTCTGGCCAGCATTAATGTTTTACAGGCATATCAGCTCACCTGCCTGACCATGCCATGGAGACCTTTGGAGAAGGGAACAGGTATAATCAAGACAGGATGTTATTGCCTTCACTAGCTGTCATGTACTGGCACAATTAAATCCCTAAACGGTTTCTGCTTTTACACATGCTGATATGTTCCTGAGGCATTTCTACTACATACACTGATATTGAGATATGTGTTCTCTCATTCCTCTATGTACTCTGATACATCCTCTCTGTGATGAACAACCTCCGCCTCCCCCTTTTTGATTTCTCTTTTTCACCTCACATTGTGCTACTTTATTACTTTAATAAAACAGAAGGGTAGTGCAGCAAGAACAGACTCTCAGTAAATCAGGTAGATGACATTTGCCCTGATCTGTTATCCCAGAAGAACTCTGTGCTTTCGGATCTATGTCAGAAGCAGCAGTACAGTCAGATTTATGAAGGAGTTGCACAGACTCCAGCAAAAAAATGGTTGCAATTTTTTTTTTTTTAAAGGATTATGTAGGAAGTTGAAGAACTAAAGGCCTTTAGACATTTATAGGGCTATATTTACACATAGTTTGACTGATATAGCTCCTATTGATTTGTTGGTAGTCCTAAAGAGTGTCCTTTTGGCCTTTGAGTTGTAATGCGCTGACGTACCTACTACTTTTTTTTTTCTTTAATTTGCATTGTGGCCAATGGCTACCGTATAATATTGCACTGTTTATCTATGGTGGCGTATGTTGAAGGTATAAGTCGGGGAATGTTCCAATGTTTTATTCTGATACTTGGAAGAAACATGGTACGATCATAAATGAATTAAGCAGTAATATATGGCTCACCCATCCACGATGTTGATATTTTTTCTTTCCTTGGGATTTGTAACAATCCAGGAAAGCTAACGACTAATGGCCACTGCGAACAAAGTACAAATCCAGGAAAATCCAGCATGTGTATATATAAAAAAGTATATCCTTTATCCATAGTAAAACAGCTGTGAAAGAACAATTTCTGGTTTAAAACGCATATACGTGACACCATTTTTTATCTCATGTTTTATCATGGATATACCTTTTATTATATACTAATTTTCTTGATTTATACTTTGGTTATGGTTTGATCATAGCCTTACAGAGATCTATAATACACTACCTAGCGAATTAGATTAAAAATAAGTAACGAAAAATAAGTCATTTTAGATCCTATAATACTCTCAAGATGGTTTGTGTTCTAGTCTTTGAAAATGCACTGTAATAAAACTCTGTGACTGTGTACAATGTAATGAACAGTTTTGTCATTCATATTATATCATTTAACACAGCAGTGCGCAGAAGCAAAAAACACCCCAAAAGGGTATGTTCACACGTATTGCGGCGCATAATGTGCACGATGCAATACATCGGGTGTTTTAGAATTACGTGCTAATCTGTACTTCTAAAGCCGAAGGGGGCTAGCCGGGGGCACTCAGCGAATCGTAAGTCGTATTCTGTCTTCCGATTGTATTGTACCCCGGTGGAGACTAACATAATAGCTATGAATTACTGGAATTGCGGGCGTATTGAAGCACAAATACGTGTCGAAATGCGTGCCGCAATTACGCCTTGTGAATATACCCTTTATATTGTTTTGTGTATGACTTTGAATTGTTTCTTTGGTTTACTCTTACTTGACACCACTTGATTTCTGGCTTTAAGAAGGGTCTTTATCTGCTGTTAGTAATTTTTATTTATATATATATATAATGTGCTAAATACCTGTTTTATGCTTGAAAAATCTACTTTGTGGGTCTGTGAAAGAGCCAAGATTGTTGCTAGGCAACAAGACAGCATGAGGATAAAGTCATCTAAAACAAATAAAATTTATTGATGTGCCTTTTTTCTTTCTTTCCTTCCCCCTCTCCAAGGGCCACTTTTATGGGTGCACATTGTAAGGTGCTCTGTTATTGTTGTGCCCCGTTAGCAGGAACCTGCTAGTTGCCCTTTGTGATACAAGCACTTAACAGCTCAGTCTAAACAGCTAACAGATCTGCCTGCAATTCCTCTTAAAAAGCAACATTTGTCATTGGTGAGCGTTATTAACCCCACCAGTCTTTAAAAGGAAAGATCTGCAGGGCTTGTTTGGGTGCATGCCCATAGCCACCTTTACATCCCCTTAGTGAAACAGAGACTGACATGATCCAGTGGGGCACTACGCTCTGAGATGAATCGTAGCCATAGTCCGGTCATTTTGCTGCATCACCTTAAAACTCCTGTTCTTCCAATATGACAGATTTTTGAATCTTTGACTGGAACCTGTCAGCTGGCTTATGCTGCCTGAACAATGGGCAGCATTGTGGATTTTATCCTGAAATGCTATAGCATTTCAGAGTAAAGCACCTGGAGAAACTGAGCTGAGGTAGGGGAAGAGAATAGTCTGATATGCGACTTCTCCATGCCCTCTCAACTAAACTTGTTTGCCTATAGGCAGAGACCTATTGGTTAAGCTGAGGGGGTGGAGAGAAGCCACACATGGGACTCCTCTCTCCCAGCCATGGCAGCTTCTCCCTGTACCCAGCCCAGGATAACTGGGTGTTTTTAATCTTACATTTGTAGCGTTTCAGGATAACACCCACATTGCTGGGACCAAAAAACTTTCAGCTATCTCTTGCTGCTCGGCGTTTAAAGAGTATGAAACTGCTGACAGGTTCCCTTTTAAATCTGGTAGCAATTTACACTTTGTTTAAGATATGTCTGGTTTTGAGAAATCTACAATGGATAACTAGATATAATGTAAGTGGTTGTTTCATTTTCACCAGCAAAATACCGTGATAATTGTACAATATAATGTTGTTGCAATAAACCATTTTTAGTAAACTCAACTAGGAATAGGTTACTTGACCGCTATATGTTCTGACTTTCATACTGCTGTAACAAAATGTAGAATGCGTGTAACATTTTAAAGGGCTTGTCCAGTGACTAAATTCCTCCCCTTCCAACTTTAGTGTATGCCCCATATTTCGTCCCTCATGTTGAATGCCTTGGGGGACAGCAGCTAAGGCAGTTAGCATCAAAGCCTGCCATGGAAAAAGCCAAATTCTTTTGCTCGCCTGATTGCCTGGCATGGATACAGATATGCTTCCTGCATGTTCAGACACGTGGAACTTCTGAGCTTCTTGTCTTCAGACAGCTAATGTAGAACTTCAGGAACCCACAGAGACTTTAAAGGGGTTACCTCACCATGATGTTTTATGGAGCCACAGGCAGCTTCACACTTGCACTTCCAGGTCAGGCAGTGGGCGGTTCTATAGCTGTGACTCGCATATCGGCTCTGCTATTCCTAGCTGATTCTATTATATTGACAGAAGTGCTGGAGGTATGTTAATTGAAGTGTACAAGGCTACCTGAGCTCTAAAATTTTCATTACCTTTAGGTAAACAAAGCTTTTGTGCTAGAGATGAGACTCAGCAGGGAGTGACATACAATGGTCAGACAGCAGCTTAGAGCAATGAGAGAAAAGAGGGAGCATGGAGAGGTGGTCACTAATCGGGGAAGCTTGTATTCTGTAAGAGGAGATAAAATCTTTTTTTTTCTCCTGAATAAAGCAAAATCATCACAGCAATGTATTTGCTGATAATCTTCATTTACCTTTTCCTACATGTTTAAAGCTAATCGCTGTGGTGAGAAAGCCGCTTTAGTAAAAGTACATTAACTTTGGGAGAGGTATTATTCAGAATGTCCTTTTTATTAATGGACAGCCCCCTACAGTAGGCATGCACAACATACAGCGTGAGGGGTGTGGTCTACGTAAACCCTGCTCCAGAAAGGGTTTAAGGAGGCCCTGGACTGTTTCTGGGTGGACAGAGGATAGATCCATGTGGTATGGCCCTCATCTCATTATTGCTTAAAAGGCCTCAGTGAATATAATTACAAAGTGGTTGTGTTTTGTGGATGGCCCTCTGCAGTCATTGGTAGCTTCAAAATACTGAACTTTTGCCTGCTGGGATCTCTGCATTAGATATTTAGACGGCAGCACTAGGCACAATGTGGGTCATAAGGTATTTAAAGTAACCATGCCTATTTTTATTATAATTTTTCTCTGTTTACTTGCTTTAAATTTGGTTGTTTGAGGTGATCATGTTAATAATGTCTGCACAACTGTGATGTAGTTTTTATAGTACAGTTCTTTTTTGTTTCATGTTAATTGTGTCATTTTTCCCTTTCTACACAGGTAACTTGGCATGAAATAGCGAGACCTCAGATTCATGGCTATGATATGCAGTGCATTGCAATGATTGGAAGATTTAAGTTTGTATCAGGAGCAGATGAAAAAGTTCTCCGAGTGTTTTCTGCAACAAGGAACTTCATTGAAAACTTCAGTCGTATTTCTTCTACATCGGTGGACAAAATCCTTTTAAGTGTGAGTGGCGGCATCCATTATTATTGTGATGATCTGCACAGCACCATGTATGTAATGATTTTACAGAACAACATTTTGTGATTCTTATCCTAACTGGGTTATGTCTTCACAAACTTGAAAGCAAGGGTTTCTGCATGTGTGGTTGTATAAGTGGATCTAAAAATAATAGAATATCATTGAATAGATTATTTAGGTGTATAATTCCAGTAAAATAGAGTTAGCCATATAAGGTATAGATTCACTACACACAGAGCAATATATTTCTATTGTTTATTTTAATGTGGATGGTTAAGGTTTACAGCTAATGAAAGCTTAAAATTTAGTAGATTAGAAAATTAGAATAGTATTTAAAGGGGAATTGCCACCAGACCAAGTACTGACCTCCGTTCAGCATGAGAGCAAGATGTAAACAAATCACGCTGAGTCATGAAGCTGCAGTGGAGAGAGGGAGAGGGGAGGGGGGAGTGAGGAATCCAAAGGGAGCGTCTCAAAACTTAAGTGAACTAATAAACAGTACATCAGTGGATTCAATACAGCAAGACACAGAGCCTCAGACGGCACTGTCAGGAGAAACCTTATCTGCTAAGCAGCTTATGTAATGTAAACAAATCACGGAGCTGACAGAGACGCACACAGACACACACAGCCAGAGCACAGAGCCCTGCATAAGGGGATCCTGTGACATGTTCACTCAAATAATCAAACTATAACTTGTGAATTCTGTATACAAAAGAGAACACCTATTCTAAACAGCAGATTGAAAGCTTCATCAGATAAAGCAGGGATCTAATAACACTACAGCTAGTTATTCTGTATACAAAAGAAAACATATTGCTACCCAGTGCCTTAAAAGACCAATCATTCTGCCTGTCATCAGATAAGAAGTGATTCACTCAAGCGCGGCCTTTCAGTTCCTTGGTCGTGACTAGGGGAAGCTTTGTGGTAACCAAGGGGGGTTGAGAAATGCTGTAGCTCTCAGAGTTTTCACTTTTTTTAATCACATATATTTAGAAAAGTGATTAAATACCCATTTTGGAGGTTCCCACGTCAACATTACATGGTGGCAAAACCCTTTTAAGACCAAGCGAAAAAATGAAATGTTGGCCTACGAAAAGGAATCTACAGTATATTCACTTGGCGGGGTTCCTGTAAGTTTGCAGTCCAATCAAGCATAGTATTTCCATTTTTATTTAACCAGATTTTGGTACTTTTAGCAGTGTGGGTAGGTGCCAATTATTGTTGGAAAATGAAATCTGCATCTCCATAAAGCTTGTCAGCAGAGGGAAGCATGAAGTTCTCTATAATTTCCTTGAAGCCGGCTGTGCTGACCACTGTGGACCAACACCAGTAGATGACAAGACTCCCCAAAATGGAAACTTCACTTTGGACTTCAAGCAACTTCGTTTGTGGTGTCTCCACTCTTCCTCTGAACTCTGGGGCATTGGTTTTCAAATGATATGCAAAATTTACTTCCAGTTGAAAATAGAACTGGTGTCTCTGGGTCATGAGTGGTTTAACGTAAATAATGTAATAGTTGTAAACCATCTCCCTGGTACATCTGTGTGTGGAGGCTTTTGAAGCTGTGATTCCTGCCGCAGTCCACTCCCTGTGAATCGCTCCAAAATTCTTGTATGGCCTTTTCTTGACAATCCTTTCAAGGCAGTGGTCATTGCTGTTGCTTGTGCAGCTTTTCTATCACACTTTTTTCTTCCACACAACTTTCCACTAATATGCTGTGACACACAGCACTTTGTGAACAGCCAGCTTCTTTAGCAATGACCTTTTGTGGCTTACTTTCCTTGTGGAGGGTGTCAATGACTATCTTCTGGACAACTGACAAGTCAGCAGTCTTTCCAATGATTGTGTAGCCTATTGAACCCGACTAAGGCCTCGTTAACACTGCTTATTTGGGCGCTGATTTCAGCCGTTCTGCGCGCCGTATTTGCGCTGCAGTACGGCTGAAATCTGTCATTACGGTAATCCATAGTTCTCATGGAGAACTATGGATTCCGTCTCCTCTCCCCACTCGGCGAATTCACCTGGCGGGGAGAAAGTGACATGCACATGATTTACGGCGTGTACGCCCCGTGAATAATGAGTGCCTATGGGGCCGGCGAGCTGCCGGCCCCCCACCCCTACTGCACGGCAGCCGGCGTAATTGCGGGGCGAAATCCGTCGCCGCAATTACGTCGGTAATAAGCCGTGTGAACATTGCCTAAGGGATCATTTTAATGGTAGGACCACACAACGGGGTTTTCAGTGCTGAAAGTGTCAAAAGCGAAAACACACTGTTTCATTGCCGGAAATTCTGTGCCTGCAAGTGCGGAATTCCGACGAGGAACCAATACGTAATGTCCGAGACAGATTTCCTATACTTAAGTAAATACTGTAGTAAAATCTGCGTCTTCTGAATGAATATGCTGATTTTACATTGTGATCAATGGGAGGCTTTTTACTGGTGGCTTTCAGTCATTTTTGACACTTTATGAGGAGGATTACACACGTAATACAACCCTAAAAGAATGTCAAAATCTGTTGTGTGAACATACCCCAAAGCCTTTGCCTGTAACTGCCTCAGTCGACAGTATTGACCTTTTCTCACATTATTCTAATTTTCTGATTCACTGAATTCTGGGTTTTCATTAGCTGTCGCCCATAATCATCTGCATTGAAAGAAATAAACTCTTGAAATATATTGCTTTGTGTGTAATGAGTCTATACAATACACAAGTTTCTCTATTTGATTTGAATTGTGAATATAGATTAACTTTTCAATGATATTCTAATATTTTAGATGTAGTTCTCTAGAAATGTGGTATTTATATCATTGTTGGATTTCACAAGTTAATGATGGTTAAAGGATGTAAAATCACTCCCATTAGTGCAGGAAAGTGCTCAGATGTTGTACCTTCTTAAATAACTTAAAGTAGCATTTACCTTAGAAAGAGTTAATGTAATAAAGTGGGAGTATTATTTTGTGGTTTCAACTAGTGGTTGAGCAGCTGAACTGTTGACAACTACTGAGGGCTTATTTATTGCTTTTATTTATTTTAAATAATAGGAAACCAAGCCATTTTCTAATATACATTGAGGAAAACTTCTGCTCCTATACATTTCTTATCTATAAAAAATAAATAAAAATTGGGGCAGCCCACAGATTAGTCCAAAGTAGGTCCTACCTACAGCAGTATCTTATGTTTGTCAGTGTCT
The DNA here is from genome assembly GCA_025379985.1 of Phyllomedusa bahiana. Classification (NCBI taxonomy): domain Eukaryota; kingdom Metazoa; phylum Chordata; class Amphibia; order Anura; family Hylidae; genus Phyllomedusa; species Phyllomedusa bahiana. The sequence continues at coordinate 65,764 of JAODAL010009521.1, read as the reverse complement.
GTGGAGAAGCCACTTGGACAGTCTTCTGTCTTTTTCTCTTCTTTGTGACAACATCATCCATAGACAGATGTGTGTTATGGCTTTTAACAGTTCGTTTTAGCAACTTTAGGAACATGATGTCACAGCAGTTTTACAAGTAAGGTATACCCTGCTGAAATTACTATATGAATGGGGTTGTGGTCAGACTGTTACTTTCAATTATTGCTAATGCTAGGAAAAGTCACACTTACCTCCCCACTCATGCTGTTGCTCTTAAAGTCTTCTGTTGACGACTTAGTCCCAGCAGTCATATCACTGTTGAAGCTGCTGATAAGCTACAGTGTCCAATTATCTCTTTTTGACATCATCATTCAGAGTATTCACTTCCAAACATTGGTTTTAGGAAAAGACCTGTGACCTCTGCAACAGTAATGTTCCAACTGCCGGGACCAGAAAGTCATTTTGCCGCCCACGTCAGCATTAAGGGCCGACGCCTGGCTGGCTTACCAGGCGGGTTTTCAGAGGAGAGCACTGGCAGTTTTCCGCGAAGAACGCGCTGTCACCGCCTCTGCACGCTCGGGTCTGGGCGTTCGGAGACAGGATGTGGCGGCCCCGCCGCTACGGCGGTATGTCCGCCCCTGCCCTCAGCTAAACTGGCAACTCTGTCACATGTTTGCCTATAGGTAGTTTCAGAGTAACAAGCCACATGGATGGTACCGGGGTAACCTGCTACCAGAATCGGTGCTTGGCTTCAGAGGTTGAAGCTCTTTTTTTGAATTTATCCTTCTTTTTTTCCCCACTGACATTAGAACCTACATAGGCCCTAAGAAGTAACTTTTTAATTTACAAAAACCTTAATGATTCTGTGTAATCTACAGTGGACTGACAATATTACTTCTGATGAGTTGGCTCTTGAGAGTAACTCTTGTCCTGTCATGATTTGATTTCTCTTCTTCCCTGTAAGCAATGTTATGTGGAACTGTCAAAAGACTTCTTCAGCACATTTGGAATCTATCTTGACAGCTGTTTTTTCATTCATATGATAAACATAAGGATTGGACCTCAGTCATCCTAAAGGGGCTTTAACATAACAGACAACACCAGTGAAAGAAATAACAAATGACGCTCATTCAACAAAATGTCTTGGTTTGAAGCCATATATTTAGAAGCCATTCTCCTGTTTTACAGTTTGACGTTCATAGACCAGAAAACTTTTATTCAGTTCACTAGATCCTGTGTCTTTTCTACAGAACCTTGTCTGTGAATTGGCTTCAGTATCCATTTCCTTGATGTCACCTTGTAAAGTGATTACCTTCAAGCTTCTTACATATGTGACTTTCCATTGACCTTCAAGTCTCATCTGCTTCATTTACTTAAATGAATTTTTTCCATTTGTTTAGATTAAATTAATTGGATATTGAATATAGAGTTCAGAAGGTAACCATTCAAGAATTGATGTCAAAAGACCATATGATAACTTATAACTCCAGCTTCTTGTGAAATTAATTGCATTGGTAAATAAACATTGTGATATAGTAGTCTTTTCGATGCAAGCTGTGTAGTGATTTGGTGAAGGAAAGATAAGAGCAGATTACTATTGCTCCCCTAATAGAGGTACTGTCAGTGGCAGTGCATTGTTCTAGACTACAGAGAAAAAGAACCTTTCCATTACTTTTCTTCATTATGTAGATAATAGGAATCAAACTTTTTCTAATGTACACGTTTTTAAAAATTTGTTTTATACCTCTTTTATACCAATGTAGTAGACCAATTTCTAAACAAAAATAAAATAAGGTATAGCCCATATTCCAGACTACGGTAATAACTTCCATGAACAAACTGTATAGACTAAACATGGCAGCTGTCATGTGACTTCTAGTATCCAAGTAACACTGTCCAGTTATTCAACAGTAGTTTATCGAGAAAATGTACAGTTCAATTACAGTGGTTCCTCTAGTTAGAAGAGCTTAAAGAGATAATCTTTGGACCTTGCAATGGTCTTTGTGGGACATTGTATCTTGAAACTACCATCAGTACACAATGTAAAAGACACTGATGTCCTGTGGCACATGTGTTTGAGGTCCAGCCAATAAATTTACAAGTATCATGACATTGGGGAAAACAGCACTTTCGATATAGGCTGACACTAAGCAGAAACCAAAAGTGTTGGCTCCGCCCAGGCGGGCTATATCTCTCCTACTGACCCCAGGCTACTCAGTTTTGGTCTAGACACTGCTCTGCAGGTCAGCTGCATTTTTTATTTTGGTTTTATTTCTTTCATTTTTCTTTAGAGGTGGTGATGGTGTTTTCTCCCCATCTGTCAAGGGAGTCGTCATTGTGGTCGCCACTTTAGCTGTAATCCCCCCCTCAGGATGTCTGGAAACCTCCAAAGTTTCATTATCACTCAGTGGGATAGCTCCCTGTTTTCCCTAGAAACAGAGATTCTTCTTCCATCTCGAGTTTATGTTGACCTCAACTGGTGGCTAGTGTCTCCTAATCTACTTCAGGGAAAGTAATTTTTTCCTCCACAGTGACTGATCATCACCACGCATGTCAGGGGAGTTGTCTTTGACCCACGTATGACTTGGCAGAACCTCTCCTGCGGATCATTGTCCTGGAACTCAGGGCTATCTTCGTAGCTCATTTGGTCCCTTCTCCCCCAAGGTCACTTAGTCTGGATTCAATCTGACAGCACCATTGCGGTGGCTTGCCGCTAGGCAGCACCAGGAGCAGTACTGCCTTCCTGGAGACCTCAAGAATCCTCCATTGGGCAGAACTCTGTTTTGTTCCTTTTTACATTTTAAGAGTGAAGAACTGGATAGCCGAGAACCTCAGTAGATCCTGAGAAACGGTTACTCTGCATTTGATGGTGTGACTGTTCAAACCGTCAGATTTCTGCCCTCTGTCCTTTTCCAGAACTCTTTGGTTTTCCGTCCACAGAAGAATCTTATCGTGTCTGTCAGTGCACTCTGTCAGTCTTCTCTATATCATCTTTTGGCTTCCTTTTTTTTCTTTTTTTCTTTTTTTTTTTTTTTTTTAAGGGGGGAGTTATTGCACTGGTATAATTTTTTTTTTTTTTAATAAAGTATTTTTGTTAACTGTAAGAAAATTTTATGGTTTCCTACTATATACATGAAAACTAAAGTTGACTGCCCTTTAATTTGTAGATTAAGAATGAAAAGTTCCATATAAATATAATTGATCATATTTATTTGATTATTGGTCAATAGGGCAAGTTTACTGGCAATTGTGGCATACTTCAATTAGTCTAAGACACATCATAATTATTGTATAAGGCACTGCTTGCACAAGCTTGCATCTTAAGAAAAAAGTGCCAAAATGTTGCCGCGAAAACAAAGTCAAATAATAAATGGTGTACAGTTAGTAGGTGTCTAAATTTAAGTCAGATTCATCTTACATTGATAAATCTAGTGTATTTTTAGATTATCTTGTCCGTTTATACTGTCTGAGTAATGGACGGTATTAATAAATCTCTGTTAGAAGAAGAAATGCCAGACACTGGTGTATATGCGGTAATTAAGTAAATTCTTGCCTAACAACCGCTATTCTTCTGTTGGGGATAGGGATACAAATCTATACCTTAGGCCCCTAGATAGTTTTGTTCTGGTCCCATAGCTCCATTTAGTAGGAAAACAAATTATTCAACACACTTTTGTAAAACATACTGTAATCTGGGATCAGTGCAAGGTAAGTAGTTTAGGAAATGTTGAAATGGCCCACATTTGACCTGTTACTTCCCATTACTAAAGGGTTATTCCCATCTTGTAAAGTGATGGCATATCGCTAGACTATTGCATCGGTTAAGCTCTACAATTTCTTCTATGTTTTCTCCTGTATAGCCTTAGCCATGAAACACAGTTCCTCCATTCTTCAGATCAGTGGGGGTTCCAGAGTTTGGACCCCTTACTCGTTCTAAAATAATGGCCTTCACTTTACAAGTTAAGATAGCTCTTATACAGGAGCTTAGAAGTAAACTAGCTGCGTAGTTCTAATCTGAAATCTCTCTCCTTATTGTTTCGGTTTGGTAGGCACACGCATTCCCTTCTTGTTTGGTGTTGAAATAAATTAATTTGTTTCAAGGTGAAAAAAAGGGTTTTTTGTACACTATTGATTTAACACTTCTGTGCTATTGCAGGACCACTCCAATCTTCCCGAAGGTGCTACTGTGCCTGCTTTAGGATTGTCCAATAAAGCAGTCTTTCACGGTGAGATTGATATTTTTATCCTCTAAGGGACAGCGCACAAGTTACTATAGAAGCCAGTCTCTGTGACAATAAAACTCTGCATTGTAGATTTACTGTTTTCCCAGTTGGTGTTTATTTGAATGGCAGAAGACCGTTGTAGTAATTAGCTACTATAAGAGTGATGGCTTTTTGCATAATTTATTATACCTATTGATTTTATTAATTTATATAGTGGCGACATGGTATACCACGCTGTACAGACATTGAAATCACTCATATTAGCCCCACCCTGCTTACATATAATTATTAGTTTTGTGGGGGTTTTTTGTTTTTGTTTTTTTGTTTGGTTTGTTGTTAGGGTATGTTTGCACGGCTTTTTGCGCCGCGTATACGCCACAATACGCCGGATGTTTTGGAACCAGCGCGTAATTCCAAAGCACGGGGGGGCCGGCCCCATAGACATATATTGTCAGTGGAGCATATTCGCCACTAACAACTCACATGTCCATTTTCCCTCTGCGCGTACAATGCGATCGTATTGTACGCGCGGTGGGACGACGCATAATCCATAGCTCTCAGAGAGCTATGAATTACCGTAATTGTGGAGCGCATTTTGCCACGTATAATGCGCAATACGCGGCGAAATGTGCGCCAAAGTTGCGGCATTTTAAACTGTGTGAACATACCATTATTTCATTATTGCATTGTTTGTGGGAAGCATGTTCATTCCCTTAAAATTTATGGAGACATGTAAATCATTTAAATTTCTGTGTAACTTGCGTGGTCAAAATTGTTGGTACCCTTCCTTTAAAGAGAGAAAGAGATACCCACAGAAATAACTTGCAACTGACCAAAGTAGTATTAAATTTAGTAAAAATCAACTAATGAAAATCAGACATTGCTTTTGATATGTGGCTAAACTGAAAAATGAAGACAAAAACCCTGTAATTAGTATATGTGTCTTCAAACTTGTAATCAATCAGTCTACTTAATCTCTTCATGCCTTGTACCTTAAATTTACATGGCGGTGGCATGAAGGGAGTATGTGAGCCCGGGTCAGAACTGGCTCAGAACCCTGCTGTTTAATCCTTATGAAACTGCGACTGCAGCAGCTAAATAAATGAGAAATAGTTCTGCTCACCACTCCTCTCCCAATCGGCATCCCCACAAGATTGCGGGGTGCAGAGCAGTTTTCATTTCTGTAGCTGCCATGCTAAGTGTACAAGCGATCCTGCCCCCTAGTGGTAAGAACCCCAGGGGAATTTCATGTACAAGTTAAAAAAAATATATATGTATCTCCATACAGTGTGTGTGTATTTATGTGTATGTATTTAACGTTCAATATACACCCCTTATGCCATTTTACAAATAAAGAAAATATAAGTTACAAATAATTGGTATCACCGCATCCATAAAAGTCTGAATGATTAAAAAGTAACAGATTTTATCCTGAACAGTGACCACTGTAGAAGAAGAAAATTCCCAACACCAAGCTTTTTTGGTCATTTTGCTTCCCAAAATACTGTAATAAAAAGTCATCACAAAGATACATCTGTCCCAAAATGGTACCAATATAAACTCGAGTCCATCAACTGAAAAACCAAAAAAATTATTGGTCACAGAAAGTGGACAAGTACTAAAACATAATGAAAACTCAACAAATTTGGTATAATTGGAATTGTAGTAAGACCGCAGAATAGAGATAGCATGTCATTTATACTGACAAGTGAACTCTATAAATGTGAAACACTTGCAAAAATGGTGCAATTGCAATTTATTTTTCAATTTCCACCCCACAATTTTTTGGGGTTTCCCACTATATTATTTGGAACCATTAAAAAGTACATCTTGTGCCACAAAAAATGAGCCGTCATATGACTATGTAGACGGAAAATTAAAATGTTATAGCTCTCCGTAAGCCAGTGAGGGAAAAAACAAAAATCTGAAAATGCTGCAATAGGAAAATTAGGCACTGTGCTGTTTGGTCTCATGGTGTGTGCCACTTTGAACACTGATGAAAGGAAGCTAAAGAGAGGATTGTCTCAGGAGATAAGAAAAAAAATATAAACTTACAAATTATAGGTAAAGACTTTAAGACGGTCTCCAAACAACTTGATGTTCTTGATACTACATTTACATTTGTGTTATTGGAAAGTTTAAAATCTATGAGACTGTAGCCGACCTCCCTGGACATTGCTACAAGAGGAAACTAGATTACAAATTGAAGAGATGGATAATTCGAATGGTCACCAAAGAGCCCAGAACAACTTCCAAAGAGTTTAGAGGTGAACTACAAGGTCAGGGTACATCCGTGTCAGATTGCACCACCCATAGCTGTCTGCCAAAGTGGACTTAAAGGGGTTGTCTCACTACGAAGATTATAGTTGAAAATGTGGGGACCAAAAATCTAAGGATGTACGTCCTTGGTTACTATTGGCAAAGTGCTACGGTTTTAGAGAACGGGCTGGTTTACATGTGCTTAGCAACGGTGTTTGTTTACTGGTCAGGGAAGCATTCTGTCCTGCACAGGTCGTGCACATGCAAAGGAAAGGCAATTAAGAGGAGGGGGCAGGGATTTGTGTATTGGCAGGCAAGGAGAAGAAGCAGTGAAGAGGATACAATACACACAACCCCCCTGCATGTCCTCTCACTGCTTCTCCTCCTTGCCTGCCAATACACAAATCCCTGCCCCTCCTCTTAACTGCCTTTCCTTTGCATGTGCACGACCTGGGCAGGACAGAATTCTTCCCTGACCAGTAAACAAACACCGTTGCTAAGCACATGTAAACCAGCCCATTCTCTAAAACCGTAGCACTTTGCCAATAGTAACCAAGGATGTACATCCTTAGATTTTTGGTCCCCACATTTTCAACTATGATCTTCATAGAGAGACAACCCCTTTAATGAAAGCTGACTGAGAAAGAAAACCAAAGGGCGACATGTATGAAGATTGGCGCGTTGGAGCGCCCGTTTTCGCCAGATCTAACGTGAAAGCTGCGCCTAACTGAAGGACTGCGCCTAACATGTATTCCGATTTGAGACAGGCTGGAAATGAGCGAGAAATCATTAAACATGTTAGTGAATAGCAAAAAGAGTTGTCTTTCAAATGAATCAATGAATAAAGTGAAAAATCAAAGCTGTCTAAAAGCGATTAAATATATTGAAAAAGTTGATCATTTAAAACCAAAGGGAAAATATATAAGATCGCTAAAGAAATAAATATCGGCTCTCAGCTCAGTGAGGCATGGAGTATGAATAAAAAAAATATCGTTTTTATTAGGTGTAAAACATTATCTGAAAAAGAGCTCAAACCTTCTAAAAAATACATAAATAAAATCTCTAACAAAAAATCAATAACGGCGCAACATCAGGAATTGGGATTAGAAAATTGCTGGGAAATACAGTAATTAAAATTCTGTAAGCTCTTCTCATTGGTTGTTATAAACCAGCCAATCAGAATAGGAGCGACAGTGACCCATTATAAGCTATGGAGAAGTATTGACCAATCACATGAAAAGGCGGGACAGTTCAAAATACAGTAAAAAAGGCAGAAAAGAGCTGATTGGTTGAACTAGCGGGGGCTTGGCTATCCCGACCAATCAGAGTGCAAGCTACTTTGTCCCATTGTAGTCTATGGAGAGATGGGGACACTGAACTCTCAGCGCCGTGAGGCATGGAGTACTAGTAAATAAATCGTTTTTATTAAGTGTAAAACATCTGTAAAAGAGCTAAAACCTTCTATAAACATACATAAATAAAATCACTAACAACGCGTTTGTCGCCGTCACCGGTGCTACATCAGGAATTGCGATATAGAAAATTGCCGGGAAATACAGTAATTCACATTCTGTAAGCGCTTCTCATTGGTTGGCATAAACCAGCCAATCAGAATAGGAGCGACAGTGATCCATTATAAGCTATGGAGTAGCATTGACTAATCACATGAAAAGGTGGGACAGTTCAAAATACAGTAAAAAAGGCAAACGCGTTGTTAGTGATTTTATTTATGTATGTTTTTAGAAGGTTTGAGCTCTTTTTCAGAGAATGTTTTACACCTAATAAAAACGAGTTTTGGAATAATGCTCCATGCCTCACGGAGCTGAGAGCTGTGTACTGTTGTAACAGTCGACCTAGAGCACATTTTGCCCCATTCCATGACGTTCTCGCTTCATTTCGCCTCCTCCGACTCAGGTAGACCACATTCAGCTAGGTCTGCCTGTCGGAGCTGCAATGCGCCTCACTTTGCCGACCGGCATTTATGCATGCCTCGGAGTATTCGAAAGTGCCGCGTCCCGCCCCAGAACACCCACACCGCGCCCATTGCACGCCCCTTCATGCTAGGCGCAGCCGAAAGTGGCGAGGCTTGCGCCTAACATCGCATCCCTGCGTCCGACAGGGGATTCGGATCGGTGAGCCGCAGTTTTCACCAGAAAACAGGCGCAACTCCCAATCATACATGTTGCCCAAAGTTTGAAAACAAATTATAAAAAAGCGTGAACTTTGCCAAAATGCATATTGACAATTCTTAGAGCTTGTGGGAAAATGTGCTTTGTGAAGATGAGACAAAGCTGGAGGTTTTTGGCAAGTCACATCGGCTCTATGTTCACAGACGCAGAAATGAAGCATACAAAGAAAAGAGCATCGTGAAACATGGAGGAGAGACGGTTAGGTTTTGTGGCTGCCTTGCTGCATGAGACACATGCCAAATTTCATGCACATAATAATGGCATATAATGCACCTCATTTATGAACCTGCTCTAAAGCGGGTCATAAATCAGCTGCATTCTAGCGACATTTCTGGCTCGGGTATACCACTTTCAAAGTGGTATACCTGTTCCAGCTGTAATGTAACTAGAAATGCCTTAGCAAAGCTGTAAATATGTAGCTACACTATGGTTCTAGTGCGCCCCGGCTCCCACACAACCCCCGAGATCAAGCGCATTACAAAGCGCCGCAGATGTAATGACGTGCGGGAGATTTAAACATGTATGAAAGGGGCTGTGCTGGATATCGGGCTGAAGACGCCAGATATCTGGCGCAGCCCCGTTCATACATGTCGCCATGGTGTCTTGAATATGTTCAGGGTAGAACGAAATCTCATGGCTATAAAGGCTTTCTGGAGCAAAATATGCAGCCCAGAGTCAGAAAGCTTGGTCTAAGAGCAAAGCATTGGACTGTTCTGTAGTGGCTTCTATGATCCCTAATCTAAAACTTATTGGACGTCTGTGAAAAGAGCTGAAACATGCAGTATGGAAAAGACACCTTCACATCTGAGACAGATGGAGCACTTTGTGAACAAAGAGTGGGCCAAAATACCAGGTGCAGAAATCTCACTGAGAGTTACAGAAATAATTTGTTTGCCTCGAAAGATTGTGCAGCAAATTATTAAGTTAAGGAAACCATCATTTTTGTCCAGGCCACTTTCCTTATTTTTTCGGTTGAACCACAGTTCAAAAGTAAAGTCTGATTTTTATTAGTTGATTTTCAGTCATTTTAAGTGTATTATTACTTTCATCAGTTTCAAGTTATTTCAGTTACTGTTATGGGTTTTTCTTTCTTCAACTGAAGATTACCAAAATTTTTGTCCACGTGTGTGTTTTCTGCTCACATGTAGCATTAAGGTTTATAAATGTATATATCTTTAAAATATGTACATATGTGGACAAAATTCTCCATTATTCTGCTCCACCCCCCTGCTTTTTTTGGACGCTGTTGTGCATGGTGACTTGTAGTGACATATTGACATCAGTGCAGTTGGCTTAATTGGCTGCAGTGGTGAGAACAACATGGATAACTCATCACTGTGATTTCCGAAGTCACGTTTCATCACTATGAACAATATATCATCCCACACAAACTTATACAAAGAGCAGAAATGAACAGGACAGACTAGTAATGCAATAAGAGCAATATGCAGTGCTCAAAAGATTAAAGGAAACACTAAAATACCACATTCTTGATCGCAATGAATGAAATATTCTAGTTGTAATTATTGCATAATGGAATGTGTTGAAAACAACAAAATGAAATGATCAGTGAAAATCAAAATTATCCCATGGTGGTTTGGATTTGAAATGATACTCAAAAAGTGAAAAATGAAATTTCAGGCTGATCCAACTTCAGTGGAAATTCCTCAAAACAAGGAAATGAGGCTCAGTTGTGTGTGTGGCCTCCACGTGCCTGTATGACCTCCCTACAACATCTGGGCTTGCTCCAGATGAAGCGGCGGATGTTCTCCTGACCGATCTCCTCCCAAACCTGGATTAAAGCATCAGTCAACTCCTGACAGTCTGTGGTGCATCGTGATATTTGTGGATGGAACGAGACATGATGTCCCAGATGTGCTCAATTGGTTTCAGGTCTGGGGAAAGGGTAGATCTGTCCATTGAATCAATGGCTTTATCATGCATGAACTGCCGACACCTTTACTGACCCACTGCCAAACCAGTCATGCTGTAGGATGTTGCAGGCAGCAGAAAGTTCTCCACAGTGTCTGCAGACTCTGTCATGTCTGTCACATGTGCTTAATGTAAACCTGCTCTTATCTGTAAAAAAGCACAGGGTGCCTATGTCGAATCTGCTAGTCGCTGTGCACAGTGTTTGGCTGTAAGCACAACGCTGACTTGTGGATATACCACCTTCCTGCAGTCTGTTTCTGACAGTTTGAGCAGACACATAGATATAAGTGGCTTGCTGGAGGTTATTTTGCAGGGCTCTGACACTGCTCCTCCTTGCCTAAAGGAGGAGGTAACGATCCTGCTACTGGGATGTTGCCCACCTACGGCCCCCTCCATGTCTCCTGGTGTTACTGGCCTGTCTCCTGGTATCTGCTCCATGCTCTGGACACTGTGCTGACAGACGCAGCTAACCACCTTGTCACTGCTCACATTGATGTGCCATCTTGGTTGAGCTGCACTACCTGAGCAACTTCTATAGGTTGTAGACACTGCCTCATGCTACCTCTAGGGGTGAGAGCAATGGCAAAATGTAAAAGTGACCAAAACAGCAGCCAAAAAGGATGAGAACAAAGAAATGGTCTTTGATCACCACCTGCAGAACCACTCCTTTAGCGGGGTTGTCTTGCTAATTGTCAGTTGTACCTGTTGTTTGTTCCATGTGCACAACAGCAGTCGACATTGATTCACAATCGGTGTTGATTCATAACTGGACAGGTTGATTTTTACAGAAGTGGGATTGACTTGGAGTTACATTGTGTGGTTTAAGGCCCCATTCACACGGCTTATTTGGGCACGGATTGGCGCCGTACTCCGCGCCGGATTTGCGCTTCAATACGGCGCCAATCCGTCGGAGTAATTACGGTAATCCACTGCTCTCATAGAGAACAGTGGATTCCGTCGCTCTTCCCCGCTCGGCGAATCCGCCGCGGGGGGAGAAAGTGACATGCACATTATTTACGGCGCGTACGCGCCGTAAACAATGCATTGTCTATGGGGCCGGGAGCTGCGCTCCGGCCCCGCCCCCATCCCGCCCCTTATTCACGGCGGATTTGTGAGCTCAATACGGCTCACAAATCCGTCGGGAATAAGCCGTGTGATCACGGCCTAAGAGTTTCCTTTTTTTCCGAGCAGTGTGTGTATATATTATAGAAAAGTTTCTAATTTCACCATTTATATGCATTATTTTTTTAAGAAGTTCTTCTGTATTGAGATAAGATAGCTTTTTCCAGAGGTTATTAATGTTACTACATAATAGAGACACAACTGCTATAAGGGACATTTAATGGCATACAGTTTTAGGCATCTTGCCAATAATTCGTGTTCGTTGAAACCCAAAAGGAAGTTCGTAGAATCTGTTACGTCGTGTTCAGTGTAGAATGTGTGTGGGTTAGTTTAACAGTGTTAGGTTCTAAAATCAGAAGATTATTACTATCTATTTTCTGAACTTTATTTACTTTATTGTATATGTTTTATTTATACTAATTAGTGATATTAACTATTACTTTACTTATATCAAGGGGATTTGAATTTACCATCTGTTCAAGAAGAAGAGACCTTCAGTAGTGTTTCTGATCAGTATTCTCAGCCTTATTTCCAGCCTCATGTTCTTACAGGTCAGTTAACAATCACTAGCCTTATAGGTTGGGTTCACATGTCGCAAAACATACGTTTTGCTAAATGCAATTTTTTTTTTAAATTATCTTCAGTTACTTTACAATACCGTGATGTGTAAACCCAGCTTTAAAGGGCTGTTCACACCACAATGATTAACTTTTATCATGTAGGGAAAGATAAATGAAGATTAATACCAAATGCTGTGTTTGATTTTGCTTTGTTCAGGAGATAAATAAGATTTTATCTACTGCCAATGTAAACAAGTTTTTTATCTGATGATTCACTTCCTGCTGAGTTTTATTTCTAGTACAGGAGCTTGTTTATCTAAGTTAATGACAATCATTAAAATTTAGAGCTCTGTAGCTTTGTGTACTATAGATTAAAAACCCTCATGCACTCGCGTCACTGTAACTTGAATAGCTAGGAATAGCAGTGTGGATAGGTCACTGTTATAGAACCACCCACTGCCTAACCTGGAAGTGGAAATCTGGAGCGGTCTGTGGCTCTGTGAAACAGCACCTTTAAGGGTGTCCAAGATTATCACATCATGTAGCATAAATTATGTTGATTTTAAAATCTACTGGCTCTCAGATGAATCCCATGGTACATGTTAGCAACTTTAAGGATGTTCTCTGCAAATGAAGGAAGAATTATCTGTTCATTTTGTAGTAGGCATCAGGAACTCTTTGTGCTGAAGTAACTTATTTAGATTGCGCCATCACATGGACTTATATGCTTGAAATGCTGTTAATAGTTCCTGATGTGACATTAAGTTAAACTTCTGAGTGCATAATCTAAGGTGATGAAGGTGTTAATCCAGGCTTAAAGAGAAACTGTCACATAGGTTATGCCACCCTTGCTGAGGGCAGCACAAGCTAGTTATAGACATGCTGTTTCCAGCAATGTATCGCTCTTGGTCTGTAAGATGCTGACGTTTCAGAGCATTTAATGCTCAGATTTAGTTTAGTTTGCAGCCTGTTCTGCCAGAGGTGAGTCCAGCTTATTCATGAGCAGGAGTTAGTCCTGCCCATCTGTGGCCACCCCACCCACTCACAGCTCATTAAACTTATTACTTTGAATAGGTAGAAACCTATGAATAAACAGCAGGTGGGTGGGGCTATCCACGCATGCCTGCTCATGAATAAGCTGGACTCTTTTCTGGCTGCAGACTGCCACATTTGAGCATTAAGTACTCTAAAACGACAGCATCTTACAGAATAAGGGACACAGCGCTGGAAACAGCATGTCTGACACTAGCTTGTGGTGTTCTCAGCAAGGGGGGCATAATCTATGCGACAGGTTCCCTTTAAGTAGCATTTCTGAAGACATTTGCTGTAAGCTTTTGTCTTTCAGTGTTGTATGTACATTCAGGCTATTAGATTGCAAGCCTCTATGTGCCATCCTGTCTTTTTGGCATTTTTAATTATTGCATCCTGATCTTTTTACAATCCAAGCAACCAAACCAATTGACATTTAAATCATTCTACTATAATAGCAACTCTGTCTATATTTTATAATCAAGAATGTTTCTGTTCACTGACCGCAAACGGAGTTGTTTAAAAGGAATTGGAGTTGGTATCCAGCATCATTTTTCAAGATGAAAAACATTAAAGGAAATAAAGTTTTAAATTCTTTAAGATATTATCCTGTTTTTATATTGATTCCTTTGGGGGATACAACAACAAGGGTATAGGCTCTAGCCCCAGGATGCATACACTAGGTAGAAACCAAACGTGTTGGCTCCACCCTGATGGACTATATGCCTCCTGCTGAGGCCAGGCTACTCCATTTTAGCCTAGTGTTAGTAGGAGGCAGATGTTGCTCTGCAGGTCTGATGCATTTTTTATTTTAGTTTTATTTCTTTCCTTTTCGGGAGGTGATCCCATTTGAGGATGCCAGGAAATCAGACAGTTGTTTAGCTGTCTACCTTTTCCTCATGCAACCAACGCTCACCTGTCCCCACTACCGCCACCGCGGTTTCTTCTTGGACTCCGGTAACCCCATATGAGGGTGCATAGTACTGTGCGGTGATTCCACATACGCCCAAAGACGTCGCATAGGCGAGTACTAAGACTTTCATAGAGCATCTGCTGCCTCTGCTTGCTGCCTAGCCCAGCACCTCCTGAACCCTGACCTGGATGGAGGTTCCACATAAGAGGACTAGAGTTCCTTCATCCTATGCATCACCGGATCTCTCTCCAGACAGGGGCCCCACTCCTATATACGGACTCTTCTGGGGGACGCTCTTGTCTCCGGCTCGGTGCCAGAAAGGAATGGTGGACTGGCAGCTGCTGTTCATGTTAAGGAGTTCCCCTTTCAGGAGGAGATATTCTTTAAGCACATGCAGACGTCCACATTTGGAATAACCAGAACAGAGTGTTGTTGTAATTCTACCACTCTAGAGTCCTTATGAGAAAACTAAAGAATGTATCCACCTTTTACCACTGGCAGGTAAAAATCCAGGACAGACTACCTCGGTTCTTTTCCAGAGATAAAGGCTTTATTTTAGATTTCAGTCCCAGAGACAGCTTATGACAGCTCTTTTCTCAGAAATTTATGGATGAATGTACCTAATACCTTGCTGTTCATACTTCCAGTCTATCCACACCTTTTCACAATACTTCAATCACTATGTATAATTTTTTTTTACATTGGGTAACATGGAGAATCATCTGATTGGATATTGTACAACTAATCAAAAAAATTCACATTTGTTTGGTCAAAACAATCCTTTCTTTGAAATGCAAAGGAATAATCATATGGAGAAATCTCTAGGTGACCCCTGGTAGAATGCGGAGAATCACGGTCTGGCACAGACCGGGGCATTGTACACCCTGCGGGCCGCATCCAGCCCGCTAGCTAGCCGGGTGCAGCCCGCGACGTACGATGCCCAGGTCTGCTTTAGACCATACGAATAGTAGCGCTGAAGGCCCGCCACGGCTGGGTAGCGCTGAGAGGCTACGACAGGCCTTCAGCGCTACTGTTAATATGCCCGGTATTTGTGAACTGGGCAGCGTGCGATGAAGTGAGCTCATCGTGCCGCTTCATCCCCTCGGCCGCACAGTCGTCAGTCTGCTGTGCGGCCGAGAAGCTGTCGGGGGACGTGACGACATCATGCCGCCAGTGTCGGGCAGAAGACGCTCAGCCAGGAAGGCGGAAAGGTATTAGTGTTGTTGTTTTTAATTTCGGTTACCTGCCTGAGGGGAGTGCTATATACCTGCCTTACTAAGGGGGCAAAAATCTATATACCTGCCAGCCGGAGGGGACATATCTATATACCTGCCTGACTGATGAGACCTATATCTATATACCTGCCTGATTGAGGGGACCTGTATCTACAAATCTGCCTGGCTGAGAGGACCTATATCTATATACCTGCCTTACTGAGGGGAGCTTTATATACCTGCCTTACTGAGGGGAGCTTTATATACCTGACTTACTGAGGGGAGCTTTATATACCTGACTTACTGAGGGGAGCTTTATATACCTGACTTACTGAAGGGATCTTTATATACCTGACTTACTGAAGGGATCTTTATATACCTGACTTACTGAAGGGAGCTTTATATACCTGACTTACTGAAGGGAGCTTTATATACCTGACTTACTGAAGGGAGCTTTATATACCTGACTTACTGAAGGGAGCTTTATATACCTGCCTTACTGGGGGACATATCTATATACCTGCCTTACTGGGGGACATATCTATATACCTGCCTTACTGAGGGACGAACATCATAGAAATGCAGCCAGCTTCATCCGAGAAACCAGATAGAGGTTAAATAAAAGGTCCAAATTTATTTCCAACTTAGTTTAAAAAATTGTGTAAGGAGGATAGCATCTGACCGACGCGTTTCGGAAACTTTATCCTTAGTCGTGGTCTCCTAACAGAAAGTTGTTTGAAACTGTTATATATCCAGCTGAAGTTTGTCACATGACTAGAGGGAGGGGAAAGAAACATAGCACATACCTCCAACAAACGTCATAGCTCCTCACGCAATATGTCTAAACGTATGCAAGGTAAACTTCTAAAAATACTTAAAGTTAAAAACAACTTTGCCCTATTGTAGTATATAATAAGAGCTTAAAGTGCAGATTTAGGAATGATATGAGATCATGCAGGCTTGAAATACAAATTAATAATAGTAGGAATATATTCAAACCTGCAGGCATTCTGGTGCCCAGTTTGAATATCCACATTGATTCTCTCGCAAACAGCTTACGTTGTAGGTCTCCACCTCTAGAAGTGTGTGTAATCTTTTCAATAGCACAAAAGCTAAATGAGCGACGGTTGCCACTATGTTTCTCTTGAAAATGTTTTGATACACTGGAACACTTAGGGCATGTCCCCACGGCATGGGTTTTCGGCCGGTTTTTCAGCCGGTTTGCGGTTTTTCAGACCGCCTGAAAAACCGTCCGAAAATTAGCACACTTGTGCTCTATGGAAAACCTGTGCAGAGAGCACAATTGTGGACCGGCGGCAAAACATTGTAGAAGCACAATCTGTGCACTGGGTATGGCCACATCCATAAAAACCTGTAGAGCTAAGCCAGGTATTTTTCTTATTCTACCACTGCTCAGTGGCCATACCCAGTGCACAGCAAGTAGATATGCGTCAAAATCTAAAACCTTCATTCATTTGTCACTAAAAAAGTCTATAACATCAAACATTTTATTAATTGCAACAGCAAATATGTCATTTATCTCATTGCTTGTAACACCTGTCAACTACAGTATGTGGGGTGTACCACAGGACCTTTAAAAGTCCGTATTAGAAGGTACTTATCTGATTCTATAAGAAGCGGTTGCTTTAAGTGTTCCAGTGTATCAAAACATTTTCAAGAGAAACATAGTGGCAACCTATTGAAAAGATTACACACACTTCTAGAGGTGGAGACCTACAACGTAAGCTGTTTGCGAGAGAATCAATGTGGATATTCAAACTGGGCACCAGAATGCCTGCAGGTTTGAATATATTGCAGGATATTTCCTACTATTATTAATTTGTATTTCAAGCCTGCATGATATCTCATATCATTCCTAAATCTGCACTTTAAGCTCTTATTATATACTACAATAGGGCATAGTTGTTTTTAACTTTAAGTATTTTTAGAAGTTTACCTTGCATACGTTTAGACATATTGCTTGAGGAGCTATGACGTTTGTTGGAGGTATGTGCTATGTTTCTTTCCCCTCCCTCTAGTCATGTGACAAACTTCAGCTGGATATATAACCGTTTCAAACAACTTTCTGTTAGGAGACCACGACTAAGGATAAAGTTTCCAAAACGCGTCGGTCTGAAGTGGCCCATGCCATATATTTTGATGCTATTCTTGCATTGAATCAGATGCTATCCTCCTTGCACAATTTTTTTAATTAAGTTGGAAATAAATTTGGACATTTTATTTAACCTCTATCTGGTTTCTCGGATGAAGCTGGCTGCATTTCTATGATGTTCGTTTGTCTTGGGTGTGTACTCCACCCGGCCGTGCTCCTGAGGACAGATGCCTGAGTATCTACGGGTGAGCTGATTTTTTTCTCGTTTGTATGCCTTACTGAGGGGACCTATATATACCTGCCTTACTGAGGGTACAGAGTAAGTTTCCTCAAAAATAAACCCCCAAAACAAATTTTTCCCCGTTCACGCTTTTTTTTTATTTATTTTTTTTTAATTAGTCCTGCCCTATAAAACCATCCCACTTTCTTATGCGGCCCCATGGGAAAGTTAATTGTCCACCCCTGGTCTAGCACTATACAAAAGCCCCCACGAGCCTAGATTGTTAAAGGGGTTGTCTCACTACATCGATTCATCACAGTTCATTCCTGTTTTCTCAGTTTCAGTTTTGAATCCAGGGCGTGTTTACTGGCTATTACTGGCCTGCAGTGATGAGCTGCTGAGGACACCAGGTCTGTAATTATAGCGACCGCCGCTGGCAGCCAATCAGGAGAGAGATAACAGGTCGGTAGCTATAGTGACTTGAGGAGCTGATGCAGCCCATACCAGAGGGGATATCTAGGACTAGGTAGGACACTGCAATATGTATCCATTAACAAAGTGACTTATTTTTGCAAGATCTTTAACATAAAAAGCAATCCTTGTACTGAGACAACCCCTTTAATTCTGCAGGACGCAGTGATAAAAATGCACTTATCTGCAGTGATGTGTGCATTTTTGTTAGAAAGGAAAATTTTACTTCTTGTGTCCTCATAAAAATATCCAAAATAGGCCTACGAGATTGTAAAAGCCTTCTCAAATGTTAGCTTCTGTTAAAAATGCAGGAAGTAGCTAAAATAACCAGGAGAGAGCAAAGCGCACAATGTGTATTCTCTACGATTTATTTAAAATAAAAATGACTGGTGCTGCCCACCTACTATAGTTGCATCTCCTGTTATGTAACACACTTTTAGAACACAAACAGTACTGCGGCCACGTTCTCTTCTCAGGGCAGATCCGCTTCCTATGGCTCCCCACCGGTATACAAATTCAAAACACGATTGGGAATCTCCCAGTCACTTAAAGATGAACAAGTAGCGTTGTACTTGATGCCAAGGATTAGATAATTACTTCAGACAGCGATGGCAAAGTGCATTAAACACTGGGGTAGCAATAGAACATGAAACCTCGATGGTGTGCTTAAAAATTTAATTTAATAAAGCTTGATTACAGTTAACACATATATAAAATATATATATATCATATACTTATCAAACTAGCGTTTCCAGCACATTCCTCGCGCCGTTCATCAGGTCTGACTATCTTTGTGCATGCTGAAACTTTATGCTTGTTGAGTTGTTCCAGGCGCAGTAGAAAGTCGGCTTCAGAACAAGTCTCCTGCCTCAAGCTGGAGCATACTGACTAAAGTGCTACAAATGTAAAATATTCTTTCATAAAGCAACATTTCTAAGACAATGTTGATACTACATGCCCTCCTGCCATACAATATTATCTGATTATCTTTATACAAAGTATGTCCTTACGCGTAGTTTCACTTATCTTTTTTGCTGGTGCACAAATGCTCCATCCCCAGACTTTATATTTGACTTGCTCAAATCTATACAGTTTAATAATTTCAATTTAAAATAATTATTGCATTTCTATTAAAAATGATTATTACGCTATGTCAATTCTTTATTTTGATTGCTAATTAATGAACTCCTGCGCTTCGTTCAAACCCCTTGGTTCTAACCCCTTAACGCCCCTTGACGCATGCATATGTCCTGAGAAACACGCAACCTCTAAAACAGACTTCGCACGATCGCTGCAGTATGTCATCTGTATATTACATCTGCCATCCTGCAACATCGGCCCTGCCCGGAGATCACTGGGGGAGTGGGAGGCAATTAACTCCCCACTTATAATTAAGAGAGACACAGGAGGAGCAATCCCCTCCTGCGTCTTTTGGCGACAGCAGCTGCGCCATCGTAGTAAAATGGTAACATCAGGCTTTTTATCACCTTATGATACAATAATCAAGGTAGAATATACACTGACAAACAAAATTGTAACAATGTTTTGCTCTTTTGATTTTCAGGCTTCATATCTTACCATCCACTACAGCTTTGTACATGACGCTACCATCATTTTATAGACAATCATCTTACCTATTTTAACCATAAATTTGACTTGCAAGTATTTAGCATCTGCTTAGTTCTGCATATTCTTGTCCATGTAACTGCATTGTTACTGCTTTGCACCTAAAAATCCAAATGTTGAGATTTTACTATTTTGTTAGTGTTTGGTAAATCCACCTTTGGCTTTCAGCACTACCTGAATCTTTCTGGGCTCTGGATCAGATTCAAGCATGTATTGACCAAAATCTGATCCCAGGTCTATTTTACACATTCCCAATGTTGGTGCATACTTGACTTGGGTATGAATACAGCTTTTTCTTCAACTCTACCTACAAGTGTTCAATTGGGTTGAGGTCTGGGGACTGTGGAGGTATATACAGCAACTCTGCTTCATGGTCATTGAACCGTTTGTTCTCCAACCTTGATGTATGTATGCATCAGGTAGTTGTCCTGCTGGAACACTGTAGTCTTTTTCATATCCATAATACTCAAGAGTATGAAGTAACTTATCTTGTAGGATACTCGCATATAGCTCAGCATTGAGATCAACATCAATCCTGGTCAAGTATCCATCTTTGGCTGTGAAACAACCCCACATCATCCGATTTCCTCCACCGCACCTGACAGTTTATGCAATTTCTCAATTTATTAGCCCCTTTTCCCCTTGCTTTTTTCAAACCCATTTTCACCCATCAGAGCCCGGTCTATTGACTTTAATCTCATCGCTCTAAATCACCTGTTTCCAATCTTCCATTTTTCATACATTTTTGCAAACTCGATCCAATGCTGCTTATGAGGAGACTGAAGTTGAGGCTTCACCTTTTTTCTGGCCATCATTCCACACCCGTGTAATGCATGTTGCATTATGCTTGCATGAACATCTGTGATCTCTCTCTTATGAAGCATGCGAGCCACCTCCACTGCCGTGTCTGCCACGTTAGAATTGATAGATCTTGTGATGAGCCCACTTGTTGACTCTGATATTTTGCCTGGACGTCCACCTCTTAGCTTTTAAATGGATGTATCATTTCGTATTCTTCCAGCTGTCATGGCCTCACATGATGCAGGTTGGCAATTTTCTTGGCCAAGAGACTGTTATCGATGAGCTGGATGCTGCTGCTTCTCTTGTCTTCGGAAATCATCTTCATGGCTGCTTGAAACCGTGACCTTTCATTTGGGAATCAGCCTAATGACACACTGAGCTATTAGGGAATGTGATAACAAGTTGTAATTTGTATTATAAAACAAGAAATAGATTGTCCCACCACCAGGAACAAAACAGTAACAATGCAGTTACATGACAAGAATCTGCAGAACTAAGCATATGCTAAATAGTTTCAGGTCAAAGTTATGTACGAGATGATGGTCTATAACTTGATGGTAGTCTCAAGTTGAAAGCTGTAGAAGATGGTGAGATTAGGAGCCTGAAAGTCAAAAGTTCAAAACATTGTTACCCTTTTGCGTGCCGGTGTAAAATATATTTATTGGATACAAGTTTAGAACACAAAAAACTTTCAAAAATTGTAAATATGCCAAACGCTGCAGTAAGTGGGGAAAAAAACAGTTTTCAACAAAAACGTTCTGAATAACATTTGTGGAGTCTATAGTATCGCCTCCATCAGATCCTCCTTCATAGATAACCTCAAATCTGTTCTCATTATTTCCAGGATAGAGAATGGTCTCTTTACAATAACTTAGGTTGGTGGCAAAGCGGTGACCACATGGGCAACATCTCTAACAATGTCAGGATATAAAGGAATTGCCTCACGCACAGTCAGTTCTGATGAATGGTTTCACTCTTCTACTTCTTTGAAAGCAAGTGAAAAATTTTGCTAAAATCTGGTCAATCTGTTTGCTATGAGAGTGGAATATTTTCCCCTGCGGCAATGCTGTTCCTGCTCCAGAAATTAAACTCCTCATCTGATGAGACTGAAGATATGGTAGCAGTAGCACTGGCGAGACCCAATTCCTCTTACTCTTGACACTGCATTGAACTAACTGTAACAATTTATTATATATATGCGAGTCGGTCCATTTAATACGATTCGGACTCCTGCAAAATGGACTCGGACTCCACAGCCCTGCCTATAGGACTGCTTTTGGACATCCAAAGGTCAATCTGTGTCCCCCAATGTGGGACACAGATCCCTCCCTCTTTTTGCCTCGTTTAATTAGAATATGCTTTTCAGTTCTGGGCCCGAATTTATAAAAGAGATGTCTTTGTACTCTAACTCCATTACAAACAACCAAATTTATAAGGGGAATGGAGCATCTTAGTTATGAGGAGAGGTTAGTAGAATTGAACTTATTTAGTCTTGGGACAAGACGGATTCAGGGGGACATGATTCATTTATATATTTATATAAATGGTCCCTACAAAAAGTATGGGGAAAAATTATTTCAGGTGAAGCCCCCTCAAAAGACATGGGGACAATCTCCAGAGGAGAAGGGTGTTCGTCACTGTAAGAACTGTGAATCTGTGGAATAGCCTTCCTGAGGAGCTGGTCACCGCAGGAACTGTAGACCGTTTCAAGAAAGGCTTAGATAACTACCTGAAACTAAAGAATATGAATGTGTATGTAGCTATGTAAAATTCTGGATCCTGGCTGGTGGAGGCTCTGGGGTCAGAGATATGGTCTCCACTGGAGCAGATTGGTTCTTGCCTTGTGGGTTTCAGGGCATTAACCAGTGGTGAGGCTTGGCTTGAAGTCCTTGTCTCTCTCCCTTCACCCACATTTTCCCCATCCTTGGTTGAACTTGATGGACACGTGTCTTTTTTTCAACCGTACTAACTGTGTAATTCCATTGCTCTTTCTGACATTCTCGTCTTGGAAGTGGACTATGGCTTATCTTTTTCTATTAATGCTTTTTGTACCAACTAAATAGCCTGGCATCAGCAGAAGGAATATAGACCATCAGGGTGGAGTCAACACGTTTGGTTTTCACTTATTGTCCACCTCCTTGGGACTATACCCAAGGTCAATCTTTGTCTCTCAATAAATCAGATGAAAAAAGGATTTTACGGTAAGTGAAAAATCAGAATTTTTCACCATGCGGTTTCACAGAGCCACAGACAGCTTTATAATCACACTTGCTGTTCAGGCTGTTGGTGGGTCTATAGCTGTAATTGACACATCAGCTCTGCTGTTCCTGTGTATTTCTGTTACACTTTATAAATCTCTTGCATTCATGTCGGTGTATTATACAGACTGCGAATCTCTAAATAGTGTTACTAGCTAAATGAGAAGCTTTCAAGGTCTGTAGCTAAAGATAAGACTCTGCAGGTGCTGACTCACCATGGACCGACCGATTGAGTGACTGATCACGGCTTAAAGCAAGGATAGATAAGCAAGAGCAGGTAGAGATGGTCGTAACCAGCGAAACATTTGTATTCAAAGAGGGGATAAAAAAAATTTGTAAACACATTGCGTTGATAATTTTTTTTCGTCATGAGATAGTCTACAAATATTTGTCCGTACGTGTAAGAAGCTAATCATTGTAGTGAGAAAACCCCTTTAAATATATTTCGATATTTTTTTTTCACAAGTGCACTTAGTAAATAAAATGTCTTCTCTGCAGAGCCCCCGACAGAGGATCACTTGTTGCAGAACACACTGTGGCCTGAGGTTCAAAAGTTGTAAGTTTTTTTTTGTTCGAATCAGAATCTTATCAGTATTGACCACACTTCATTATTAAAGAACTTGTATGTAACCATTAAACTGTATATTGCAATGCATTGTGTCTTCAGGATTACCCAATTTTTAAAGGGGTTGTTCACCTCCTTTAAAATCATACTAACAGCCCATTTTATTTTTTAAAATTTTTTTTTTTAACTGGAATTCCAGGACAATTCCTTTAACCCCTTCTGTCACGTACACGCTCACCAGCACGTGATTGGGGGCCACTGTAATGGAGTCGATTTATTTCCACTTTCGCTCACCTCTCAATCGGGTAGCAAATCGAGCATAAATCGCACCCCAAGACAGTTCCAGCACCCTAAAGTTATCAGCTGCCAGCACCTTCCTTCAATAATCAAAAAGAATCAGCCGGAAGGAATCTGATTCCTAACAGATATTTTAAAAACACGTAAAAAATGCTCACAGGGTCACCTCACTGCTTTCCAGCAGCTACAAAAAAAACCACTCCGGAAATGGATCCGTGCAGCGACGAGAACTCGCGTATTAATGGTAACTTTAATAAGAAGGTACAATGCTTACATAAACAAAATACAATAACAATGACTATGACATGCGCATCAACAGTTATAAAATAAAAGGGAGAAATGCTTAGGAGCCCTTACACTTACAAGTCTTGACTTCCAGATCCCGGGGTAAGGATGAAGATGGAATAGAGCTCAATCCAGGATTGACCCCAAACTATGTACACAGATTTGAGTCTGGCCATGTGTTTTAAAGGCCGAAATCTCTGTCCAGGTTTCCCCTCCTCTCTCATAATTTCGGCTGCTCATTTACTGGCTGAATATTTAATGAGATGGGTGGACACTTGATGTCTGAGGGTTGTTGCTTACTATCCCCACTAGATGGCAATCACGGACTACGCTTCTGCTGTGTACAGGTCAATGACCTCTGAACTGTTGTGCCTACTGCTTCATGAGTCTATGGGGTCATAAGCCACATCTGTGATGATATGGTGGGGTCTTCCATCAGATGTTCTTGGCAGCTTGCATACACAACGCTGGCAATAAAACGTAATAAAACGGATCAAGCCCATGTTATCTAAACATTTGAGTAATTTAAGTGACTAAAAGGCCTTGTGTAAGGTTTTACAGACTTATTCTACAAATTCCATTCCCACAGGGGGGGTGGTATTCTGAGCCACAGGAATTGTAGACTCGCAATCTAAGAAATGGTTTAATGACAATACAGAATACATATTTTCAGTGTACTACATTACACCTTCGTGTTCAGCTCATTTTTGGTTTCGTGTTTCTGTTAACTATCCTTATTGTAGCTTTTATTTTTCTGTCAACATATCCATTTTAGGGACTTTTTCTATTTTTTTTAATGCCTAGACCAGTCATATTTTTAATTTTATAATTTAATGAATTAAAAAAAAATTAGGTGAAAAAGAAAGGAAACCTTTTTAAGTTTCCCCTAGGGAGCTTTTAACATTTGATCGCAGTACTGTACTGCAGTATATGGGGATTCATTTGATCTCCTATTAGGAATAAAATTATGGCAGACTTGGAGGCCTTCATTAGGCCCTCACCCGCCATGACAACCAAATTGCACCTCAATATCTCATTGTGGTGGTGTGGGATCAGATGGTGGGAAGGGCTGCCGTACTTCTCAGTGATGGTTTATATGCAGTGGTCTTACTGACCGCAGCATCCATTTAGTTTCATGGCCAGTATGTCCTGGTGCACTTAGGGCTGAAAAATATAAATAATATAAAAGCCCAAAAATTTCTGCATTGACTTCGGCTGCTGGAACTTCTGTGCTGGGGCTTTAGGCGTGTGATGCTGTGTTCTCCACTTCTTACCATTTAGCATATGTCCCTTGTAACCAGTCATCAGCCATAGCTGTCACTTGTCATACTGTTGACATCATTACTCCCATTTCTGAGCTCATTTCATGACTTTTTTTTCTCAAAAGTTAAAGGTTACAGTATTAGCAGAAATAGACTGAAATCTAGATTTGTCATTTAAAACAACTGAAGATATGAATAATAATTTTCAACTCATTTTGAATGTACACTTTAACTGAAATCAGAGTGTGTTATGTTTTTCTTAACTTGCTTTTTTATGTGTTTTCTAGATATGGACATGGCTATGAAGTGTATACAGTTGCTTGTAACAATGCTAAAACAATCATCGCTTCTGCATGTAAGGTAATTGGAATAATGTCTCGCCTATAAATCTTACACCGCATCCTTTTTGTGTAGTTTAATTATAACCATACATTAGATTTTTGTAGCTGCTTTTACTTTGTGCCATTAACACGTAATGTGTTTGGATGGACCAGGCGTGTGTAGATTTGACCAACATTCAAAATTCAATTTTTGCCCCCCCTTTTTAGGCTTCCAAAAAAGAACATGCAGCTATTATTCTGTGGAGCACCACAAGCTGGAAGCAGATCCAGAGCTTGTCTTTTCATAACCTAACTGTTACTCAGATGGCATTTTCTCCTGATGACAAATTCCTGTTGGCAGTTTCCAGAGATAGAAATTGGTCCCTGTGGAGGAAACAGGAGGAAATTCCAACAGAGTCAGGTACGTAGCAGATGGGCTTTTGTGTGCTCTACTAATTGGTTGTCTGACCTAAAAAAAAAATAAGGTAAAATGTGTCAGGGACACATGTGTATTATTGCTAACCCAAGTTTACTGACTCTCTCTATGTGATGTATTCACTATTTAACCTTGCAGTTGAGCCCTTAGAATACACATGCAACCTTACCAAGTCCCATGGAGTATCTTAATGTATTATACATGCAATGCAATGTTCTTGCACCAAAATATGTGGAAAACAAGAAAGGTGTGTGTATAAGACACTGCCATAAACTGGAAAAGTCGGGCTACAAAAGTTGTAAGTGTAGCCCAACCAAAAGGTTTTATTAGGGCATTGACCTAAACAGAAATCCTTAAAATGTTGCAATATCTAAGCAGGGATAAGGGCTTGTCTCCACGGCACAGGTTATTGTCGATTTTTCAGACGGTTTGCGGTTGTACAAACTGTCTGAAAACCGACATGCAACGCTCCCCCATAGACTTTCATATAAAATCCGCTGGACGTTTTTTACACCATCGGCGCTCCTAAAAACACAGAACATGTTTGTTCTTCCGCCCGGTTTTCGGGCAGAAGATGAACATGTGGGTGCGAAGGGGGAGGGCTTGGATCCGCAAGCTGCGGACAAAAAGCCGTCCCCCTGCGTGACAAAAAAAGACAAAATACTGCTCGGGAAATCCGACCAGTATTTGGTCTTTGCCGTGTAAACGCACCCTTTATAGTCTAGTTTCCTGCATTACCCAGCAGGAACTAGTTGCAGAATTTGCTATTCATAGAGGCTGCCACAAAGTCCATGCATTACCTTACTGTAACTACACATTTTTTATCATTTACCTTTGCTTCTTTTTTTAAACAGTACCCATTTCACATTTGTAGCAAACAGACAAAAAATACATCTGTCCTTACCAATCTTTTGACATGTGACTGGACCCCAACGCAATTCTTTGCCCAAAAGGAAAACAGAAAAAAAAAGGTGCGTAGCTTACTATTTGTCCATGGATAATAAATTTAAACATTGCACGTTATTTTATAAAGTCCACCTGTTACTGTGAATTTTGCATCATCACCCAATGGTGACTTTAAAAAGGCCCCTATATAAAAAGCATTTTTTTAAGGGCAAAAAGGGGGGCAGTTTTTCTGAGCGCTTGGTTGGTACCAAATCTATGGATTACAGTGATGTCAGGAAAAAAAGCTTCTGGTGAGAAAAGAGGGCAGAGTGCCTATAGCGTAATAAAGTCATGATTTCTGGCAATATACATAGAACCAAAAAAAAAGTTGCCGAACTCACTTACATAAAAGGGGAAAGCCACAAAGTGACAATGGAACTAAAAAGTAGGTGTTACGATACACGTATGTTATCATCCATATGCTAAAACCCAAAAAAAGTTAGACGCACGATATCATTAAAACTCAAAATATTTATTTTATTAAATACTTTTAAAAAGACATAGAACAGATAAACCAAAGGAAAAAAAACTTGGCAGGATCGTTACATTAAAAAGGTAATCTATGGACCGAAAATTAATTTAAATGGATAAAATTTGAAAGAAAAGATAATAAGAAATTAAGAAATCACAGTGGGTAGTGAGATGCATATATATAATATGCAAAAAGCCTGCCCAGAAAATGTAGTGTAAGTCTCACATGCTATGTATACGTGTGAGACGAACAATCTTCCTGGTTGGTAGGTGATCAAATACTTATTTCATGCAATAAAATGCAAATTATTTAAACATTATACATCTTTGGGCTCCATGCCCCCTATACCCTTTTGGGGAGAGAGTGACAGTTGCCATAGAGACCATTACATAGCACTTCTGATCTCTGTTGTATAAAAAGATCGGGAAGAGAACTGAAAACAATTCCCCAAGGGGGAAAATAAGAACAAAAAAAAATTAAAATAAACACAAACAAAAAAACAAAAAAACCCCAAATTTCCCCCTTTTTAAAATTTTAAAAAGTAAAAATAAAATTTATCTTTTAAAACGCTGTGTCGTTTTAAACAACTCTAAAATCTGTCACATTAATTAACCCACAGGTAAAGCGTAAAAAAAAAAAACACAAAAATATTTTTTTTTTTTTCTCTTTCCCCGAAATACTAAAAGGGAATTTAAAGGTTTCAAAAACTTACATAAACGCCAAGTGGTACCAATTAAAACATCAGTTCAGTGTGCAAATAAAAAACCCTTACCAGCCTGAACAGAAAAATAAATGGGGTATGCCGAAAGTAGAATGCATAAAATTGCTTTACCAATAAAAACATTTTTTTTTAATCGCACAACATAAAAAAAATATATAAATTTTTTGCTGTAACGACGACCTGTTATAACTATCATGTCTTTCATACCCTTTGTGACCCCTTTTTAAAAAATTAAAAAACCTTTTAAAGGATTCTTTCCATAAAACAGATTTAAAAAACCCATAAAAGCCCTTGTCTCCCCAAAAAATGATACAAATAAATTTTGGCTCTGCATGAAAAAAAAAGTGTTTTTTAAAGTTAAAAAAATTTTAAACTTAAAAAAATATACAAAATTGGGGATCGCTGTAATTTATTGCCCTGCAGTAAACAGCATGTCATTAATCCGCACAGTGACTCTATAAAAAAAACATTGCCCCGGAAATTTCTGAGTTTTTTCAAAACACATCACGAAAAAACCTTTAAAAAAAAAAAAATCAAAGTGTCATATGCACCCATAAAAGTACCAAAAAAAAACATCAACTCATCCACCCAAAAAAAAAACCCTAAACCCGCTCCGAACAGAAAAAAAAAAACAAAATAAAAGGGAAAAAAAACGCAATTTTTTTTTATAAAAGCTTTTTTTTCTATATATTTAAAAATTTTTATCCTTACAAATTTACCAAACAGAGATAATGTTTTTAATTTTGCCAAACCCACAATCGTAAAAATTTAAGCCCCCAAAAACAATGGTGAGAAAAAAAAAAAAAACTATGGAACCCTGTTGCCCAAAACACAATACACCCCTTAAATTTAATCCTGGGGGTGTCAAGTCCAAAATAAGGTTTCTTCTGGAAGGGGTTTTTTTCCTGTTCGGTACCCTTTGGGGTTTGCAAATGGACTGTCACCCAACAAAATCTTCTTCAAAAAGCCAAATACGCTCCCCTGTCGCCCTGCCATGACCCAAACGGGAGTTTTTTCACCCATACAAAACGGGTTTTTGTCGAATTTTAAAAATTTCATTTCAAAATTTGGGTTTTTTTTTTTCCAGGAAACCCTTGGGGGCTATCTACCATTTCACCCCTAGATTATTCCTTAAAAGGGGGGGTTCCAATATGGGTTTTTTTTGGGGGGTAAGTTTTTTTCACCTTAAAGCCCACAAACGGAATTTCCCTAAAAAAATCTAATGCAAATGAGACCCCCCAAAAACGGGAGGGGCTTGAAACAAATAGCGCACAGTGCCCAAATGTAGGGTAGTCAAACCCCAAAAAATCTTGAACAATGTAGTTGCAATACTCCTGTTTCATTTTCTTTTTCCAGTGAAAAAAGATAAAAAATAAAAAATCAAAAAAAAAAGAAATTTTCACCCCCCTTTTTTTTTAATTTTTGTGAAATAACAAAGGGGGTTTAAAAACGGGCGGTTTTTAAAATCACTTTTAAGGGGTGTAGTTAATTTGATGGTTTTAAGTCATTAGGCAACGCCCTTTGTTTTAAAACAACCCAGGTTATACCGTACTCAGGCCCCCCCCTGCTAATCAACATAACACAATCCTGTGCGACGGTATATATAAACACGGGCAAAATTTTCCCCCAATATAAAACTATACTTTTATTCAAATTTTTTCATAAAAACTTGAATTCCCGTGCAAGCAAATTTTCACACTTACTTTTTCTTATTCACAATTTCCTTCACCTGGGTTTTTCATTTTAGTCCACTCCTTTTAAATGCTTTAAGCATAGGGGCCAGTCCATGTCAGGGCTTTGTTTTTTTTCACGTCCATGTGTAGGGCCTCCTCAACATCTCTCCTCTCAGGCAACGCTACGCCTCGCAAATAATACTGCCAACTGCCTCTAACAATATCCTATAGAAGGGTTGCTTTGCACTTTGGGTGAAATGATAATTTCTTGTCAATATCCTTGGGGAACACAGCACCTTGGGTATAGGCCCTCGCCCTAGGAGGCGAACACTAGGCGGAACCAAACGTGTTGGATCCACCATGATGAACTATATCCCTCCTGACGCCAGGCCATTCAGTTTTAGCCTAGTGTCCGTAGGAAGGGTGATCGAGCCCCTCTCTCTCACCTGTGGAAGGGTGATCGAGCCCCTCTCTCTCACCTGTGGAAGGGTGATCGAGCCCCTCTCTCTCACCTGTGGAAGGGTGATCGAGCCCCTCTCTCTCACCTGTGGAAGGGTGATCGAGCCCCTCTCTCTCACCTGTGGAAGGGTGATCGAGCCCCTCTCTCTCACCTGTGGAAGGGTGATCGAGCCCCTCTCTCTCACCTGTGGAAGGGTGATCGAGCCCCTCTCTCTCTCACCTGTGGAAGGGTGATCGAGACCCTCTCTCTCACCTGTGGAAGGTGTGATCGAGCCCCTCTCTCTCACCTGTGGAAGGGTGATCGAGCCCCTCTCTCTCACCTGTGGAAGGGTGATAGAGCCCCTCTCTCTCGCCTATCAGGGGAAACGTCAAGGTCTGTTCTCTCCGTGACTAGTTCCCCTCTGAGGGCGTCAGGAAACCGGTCAGTTCTTTAGCTGGCCGATCTTCGTTGTGCTGCTCACCAATTCCCACTTGCCACCTCCGCAGCCCTTTTTTGATACCGGTAGCCCCACTTCCAAGTGTGTTGGTACTGAAGGGGTGATGCTGCAACGCCCAAAGATGTTGGATTGGTGAGTACCCCATCCTTCCCCCATGCTTGGATATAGGTACTTCAAGTGGGGACTCCTCGGAATCTGACTCTGAGCCAGATAGTGAGGATGGATCCAAGCCCATATCCAGGCTGTTAGAGACTCCCTGCACCTTATGGATGAGGATGTCTCAGCCTCCCAGGAGGAGGTGTCATTTAAACGCAGCAGACGGCAGCACCTGGTGTTCCCTACTCATCCAGAGTTTGAGTTACTGGTTTCCAGGAAGTGGAAACATCCTGACAGGTGTTTGTTTCCTACTGCCCAGCTGAATGCCCTTTGTCCTTTTCCAGAGGAATCAGTAACAAAATGGTCAGGGGTGCCGTCGGTGGATGCCCCGGTCTCCCAACTTTCAAGGGCTACCGCTATTCCCGTCTCAGATGCTGTGGCCCTTAGTGACAGCACAGACAAACGGCTTGATGGTCTTTGTAAAGCCATCTTTGAGACAGCCAGGGCATCCTTGTGGCCAGCGTTTGCTTCATCTTGGGTCAACAAGGCCAGCTCGGTCTGGTCCAAGCAACTGCAGCAAGGGCTATCAGCTGGGTCCTCTATGGAGGAGTTGTTGGTGCTTACTTCCCAGCTCATGGGGACTGCTAAAGTGTGTGTGAGACTTCTCTTGAATCAGCTTGTTTAGTGGCCAGAGCGTCGGCTAATGCAGTAGCCGTTCGCCGCTCTGTGTGGCTAAGACCTTGGTCGGCGGATTCAGCCTCCAACAAAGTGTTAACTGCGCTTCCTTTCACTGGTGATAAGCTGTTTGGCAAGCGTTTGGACAACATTATCTCAGAAGCCACAGGGGGTTGTAGCGGTCTACTCCCTTAAATTCAGCGTGCGCTGCACCGTCCACGCAAGAAACGCCCACAGTTTCAGTCCTTTCGGGACTTTTCCTACAGACCGGCTGCGGGGAAGGCAACTCGTTCCACAGGTGCCAAGCGATCCTCGGCCAAGCCGGCCTCATCCTGGCGGTCTCGCAAGTCATCCAAAGGCCCATCCGCCATGTGTTCCTTGGTCTGAGGGTGCGTCCCCACTTGAGGATCCATCTCGGGTGGGGGGCTGTCTCCTCCAGTTTTGGGAGATCTGGCAGTTCCAGATCGACGACACCTGGGTTCACGAAGTAGTTATGTCGGGGAGCAGGATTAATTTCATGTCCATTCCCCCGACCGGCTCGGGTGACATCGTTCCTTCAGGCAATTTATGTCCTCCTCCGTCAGGGGGTAATTATACCGGTCCCCGAGTCCGAGCAGTTCCGAGGGTTTTACTCAAACCTCTTTATAGTTCCCAAAAAAGACGGCTCAGTAAGGCCAGTGTTGCACCTTAAGGAGCTCAACCGGTATGTACGAGTTCCTAGCTTTGCATGGAGTCTCTCCGGTCGGTAGTGGCGTCTCTGGAGCAGAACGACTTTCTTGCCGCCATAGATATCAGCACGTCACAATTTCCCAGGCCCATCAGCGGTTTCTGCGTTTTGCAGTAGGCTCAAGGCATTTCCAGTTCACGGCTTTTCCGTTCGTCCTTGCAACCGCACCAAGGGTCTTCACAAAAATCTTAGCGCCCCTAATGGCAGTTTTGCGCATCGGTGGCATTACCATCATTCCATGTCTGGACGACCTTCTTGTAAAGGCTCCGCCAAGAGACACCTGCTGGAACAGCAACGGCATTACCCTGGATGCCTTGGCGTGCTTCGGCTGGGTGGTCAACTCCGACAAGTCTTGTCTGATCCCGTCTCTGAGGATGGAGTTTTTGAGGATAATCCTCGATACTCGGGTGGCCAGGTTATTTCTTCCACCAGAGAAGATCCAGCAGTTACGGCCAGGCGTTTCAACTCACCCCATACACATTTCGCAGTTGCATGCAGGTTCTCGGCAGAATGGTGGCTGCTTTGAAAGCAGTGTCCTTTGCGCAGTTTCATTCGCGCCTTCTGTTCCGTTGGGATGGTTCCTAAATGTCCCTGGACATGATTATTCGCCTTCCACCCCAGGTCCGAATCGACCTCGATTGGTGGTTAGTTTCCCCCTCACTCCATCAGTCTTTTTTGCCCCCGCAATGGCTAATCATCACCACAGACGCCAGCACGTTGGGGTAGGGCGCTGTCTTGGGCATTCGGACAATTCGTGGTCTCTGGTTCCTCAGGGAATCCACCCTCCACATCAATGTCCTAGAACTCGGGGCCATTTTTCTAGCGCTGTTGCATTGATCACCCCTCATTCAGGGTATGTCCGATTCGAATTCAGTCCAACAACACCACAGCAGTGGCTTATTTAAATCATTAGGGTGGCACCAGGCGCCGAGCGGCTTTCCTGGAAGCCTCAAGGCTCCTTCGATCGGCGAAGCATTCAATTCCGTTCTTGTCAGGGATTTTCATTCCAGAGGTCGAAAACTGGTTGGCCGATCGTCTCAGCCGAGCATCGACCCATCCCAGGTAGTGGGCATTTTTTACCAGATGTCGATCTGTTTGCATCTTGCCTCAATCAGCAGCTCCCGAGATATGTATCCAGGACCCGGGATCCCCTGTCTCTCTCGCAGCGGATGCGCTGGTTCTACCATGGAGTCGTTTTGCTCTGATCTTCCTCTTCCCTCCCTGGCCCCTGCTGCACTGAGTGTTCAAACACTTCAAGTCCGAGAGGGCGCCTGCCATTCTCGTTACCCCAGATTGGCCCCGCAGGGCTTGATACGTGCATCTCGTCGTCCTCTTGGCAGATACTCCTTGGCCTCTTCCTCTGCAGCCAGTCCGCTGTTCCACCCCACTTTACCGCAGCTGCGGTTGACAGCGTGGTTGTTGAAAACACAATACTGAATTCTCACAGCTTGTCAGATCCAGTTATCCAGACCATGATACAGACACGCAAGCCTCAATCCTCCTGGATCTATTACCGCACTTGGAAGGCCTTTTTTGCCTGGGCAGAGTCTCAGAGGTTTCACCCATGGGTATGTTCCATTCCTAGGGTGCTTTCTTTTCTTCAGTCAGGCCTGGAGCTTGGGCTCGGCCTTTCTTCCCTGAGAGGGCAGATTTCTGCCCTCTCGGTTCTGTTCCAGCGTAAGCTGGCTTCCCACCCTCAGGTTAAAACCTTTTTAGCAGGGGGTCGCTCGTTCCATCCCACCAGTTCGTAGGCCTACGAACTGTGGGATTTAAATCTTGTTTTGAAGGCCATGTAGTCTTCACCGTTTGAGCCTTTACGGGAAGTGTCCCTGTGTTTGCTTTCATGGAAAGTGGTCATCCCGATGGCCATTACTTCCATCCGCCGGGTGTCTGAACTGGCGGTTTTTATCGTGTAAATCTCCTTTCCGGGTTCTGCAGAAGGACAAGGTTGTCCTTCATTTTTCCCAAAGGTGGTTTCTTCGTCTCGTGTCAGTGAGGACATAGTTCTGCCCTCTTTTTGCCAATCCTCTGTTCATCCCCGAGAGTGGGCGTTACATTGTTTAGACGTTGTCATGGCCATTCGGATCTACCTCTCAGCCACTGAACCTTTTAGACGCTCTGATGCTCTCTTTATCATTCCAGAGGGTTCGTGCAGGGACCTGACGGCCTCTAAGGTCACCATTGCCAGCTGGATTTGTCAGCAGTTTCGGAAGCCATCGGCCCATTGGTGAGTCTCCTCCATTCTGGGTCAATGCTCATTCAACACGGACAGGTTTGCAAAGCTGCCACCTGGGCCTCGGTCTATGCCTTGACCTCGGCTATTGCAAGCCTCGGCCGTAAGGTACTTCAGGCAGCAGTGTGCTAATGACTGCCACTGCTGAATAATTTTTTAGTTGTCAAATTTATTTTGTCCCCCCACCCTCCGGGACTGTTATTGGACATTCCAAAGTACTTTGTCCCCCAATGATATTGATGAGAAATTGGGATTTTTGTACTTGCCGTAAAATCCTTTTCTTGCCTGATTCATTGGGGGACACAGGTTGCTCCCTTGTCTTTTGCCGATTCCCATTGGAGTCGGACTATGGTTCATCATCTTTGCTACGGCTTTTGTACCAAATGAGTGGCCTTGCATCAGTAGGAGGGATATAGTCCATCAGGCTGGATCCAATACGTTTCGTTCCGCCTAGTGTCAGTCTCCTAGGGCAAGGGCCTATACCCAAGGTGCTGTGTCCCCCAATAAATCAGACTAGAAAAGGCTTTTACGGTAAGTATAAAAATCCCAATTTTCTTTATAAAATTGTACAACTCATTATGTGCTAGAACGGAGAGCTATTTTGGTGGACTTGAGCCAGATCCATTTAAAAGACCTGCATGTAATGCTATGTTTCATTTGCAGGAGGCACCGGGGGAATATTAGTATAGGTAAGGCATTCCCTGGGAAAATTAGTTGCGAGCCATGGGTAACATACAGTCATGGCCAAAAGTTTTGAGAATGACACAAATATTATATTTTCACATGATCTGTTGCCCTCTGGTTTTTATGTGTGTTTGTCAGATGTTTTTATCACATTCAGAAATACAAGTGCAATCATATTATGATTAACAAAAGATTTTATTGACAGTTAGAATGAGTTAATGCAGCAAGTCAATATTTGCAGTGTTGTCCCTTCTTCTTCAGGACCTCTGCAATTCTCCCTGCCATGCTCTCAATCAACTTCTGGACCAAATCCTGACTGATAGCAGTCCATTCTTGCACAATCAATGCTTGCATTTTGTCACAATTTGTTGGTTTTTGTTTGTCCACCCGTCTCTTGATGATTGACCACAAGTTCTCAATGGGATTAGATCTGGGGAGTTTCCAGGGCCATGGACCCAAAATCTCTATGTTTTGTTCCCTGAGCCATTTAGTTATCACCTTTGCTTTATGGCAAGGTGCTCCATCATGCTGGAAAAGGCATTGTTGATCACCAAACTGCTCTGGATGGTTGGGAGAAGTTGCTCTTGGAGGACATCCTGGTACCATCCTTTATTCATGGATTGTGTTTTTAGGCAGACTGTTAGAGAGCCGATTCCTTGGCTGAGAAGCAACCCCACACATGAATGGTTTCTGGATGCTTTACAGTTGGCATGAGACAAGACTGGTGGTATCACTCACCTTGTCTTCTCTGAACAAGCTGTTTCCCAGATGTTCCAAACATTCGGAAAGGGGATTCATCAGAGAAAAGGACTTTACCCCAGTCCTCAGCAGTCCACTCCCTGTACCTTTGGCAGTAATATCAGTCTGTCCCTGATGTTTTTCTGGGAGAGAGTGGCTTCTTTGCTGCCCCTTGACACCAGGTCTTGTCCATGAGTCTCGCCTCACAGTGCGTGCAGATGCATCCACACCTGCCTGCTGCCATTCCTGAGCAAGCTCTGCACTGCTGGTTAGCCCGATTCGGAAGCTGAAACACTTTTAAGAGACAGTCCTGGCGCTTGCTGGTCTTTCTTGGGCGCCCTGGAGCCTATTTTGGCAACAATGGAACCTCTCTCCTTGAATTCCTTGATGATGCGATAGATTGTTGACTGAGGTGCAATCTTTCTAGCTGCGATACTCTTCCCTGTTAGGCAGTTTTGTGCAGTGCAATGATGACTGCACGTGTTTCTTTAGAGATAACCATGGTTAACAGAAGAGAAACAATGATGCCAAGCACCAGCCTCCTTTTAAAGTGTCCAGTGGTGTGATTCTTACTTAATCATGACAGATTGATCTCCAGCCCTGTCTCATCAACACGCACACCTGTGTTAATGGAGCAATCACTGAAACGATGTTAGCTGGTCCTTTTAAGGCAGGCCTGCAATGAAGTTGAAATGTGTTTTGGGGAAAAAAGTTCATTTTCTAGGCAACTATTGACTTTGAAATTAATTGCTGTTAAGCTGATCACTCTTTATAACATTCTGGAGTATATGCAAATTGCCATTATAAAACCTGATGCCGTAGACTTTGTAAAAATTAACATTTGTATCATTCTCAAAACTTTTGGCCATGACTGTAGTATCTGAGATAACCCTTATATTTACGAACATTCTGCCACCACTAGGGGGAGATTGTTGCACACTGTGTTATTATTGAGTTCAGTTAAAAATATGCAGTAAGCTTCCTCGAGGAGCTGCAAAATTTTAGCATTTAGCTTTTTGGGTATGCAGCGGATTTTGAAATCTGTAAGAGAAAAACAGAGCTCAAACTGCTGTAAGAAAAGAATCCCTCAGAATTTTGCACATATTAAATATAAAAAAAATGTTCACAGTTGAAGATTCACTTTAGATGTAGTTTATTCTGACTGTTCACCTGAGGCATATTTTTTATTATATAGTGTAAAGAGACAGACATACCCACGCATACTTATATACATTTACAAATACTTACATAGTTTGTAAGGCTGAAAAGACAGACGTTCATCCAGTTCAGCCTATTTTGCTAAAGTGTTGATCCAGAGGAAGGCAAAAAAACCCATGAGGTAGGAACCAATTGTCCTCATTTTAGGGAAAAAATTCCTTCCCGACTCCAATCTGGCAATCAGAATAAATCCCTGGATCAACGACCCTTCTCCAGAATCCTAGTCACTATAACTTGTTATATTATTACACTCTAGAAATGCATCCAGACCCTTTTTGAACTCTGTTATTGAGTTTACCATGACAAATTCCTCTGGCAAAGAGTTCCACAGTCTCACTCCTCTTAGAGTAAAGAATCCCTTTCTATGTTTATGTAGAAACTTTCTTTCCTCTAGACGTAGAGGATGCCCCCTTGTTCTGGATACAGTCCTTTGTATAAATAGATGTTGGGATAGATCTCTATATTGACCTTTCATATATTTATATATATTTATTATGTCCCCCCAAAGCCGTCTTTTCTCTAAACTAAATAATCCTATTCTTGCTAATCTTTCTGGGTATTGCAGTCCACCCAGTCCTTTTATTATTTTTGTTGCCCACCTTTGTACCTGTTCAAGCTCTTCAATGTCTTTCCTGTGAACTGGTGCCCAAAACTGTACAAAATATTCCATGTGTGGTCTAACCAGTGACTTGTATAATGGGAGAATAATGTACTTAATACCCAATACAGGCAGTCCCCTAGTTGGATCGTTCCGACTTAAATACGTCCCCTAATTACAAACGGAGACTTATGGGGCATGGCGGACATTCAACACTGAGTCACGCACCATGATAACCAAGTGCCAGCATGCCACAGCTGCACATGAGATATATAACGTTAGGTGAAATCTTCTAAAAAAGGGCACAGACAGCAAAACAAATGTAAAAACTGTTAACTGTACAATCCCCATTTTTTTTTTTCCGGAATTACATGTAATAAATATACCTGTTCCGACTTACATACAAATTCAACTTAAGAACAAACCTACAGTCCCTATCCTGTTTGTAACCCGGGGACTGCCTGTACTTTATATGTGGCAGTAGACCTACACTTCAATGTATGATCCTTTTTTTGCGCTGTTAATTCTAAGTGCCTCTGTGTATATTTTATTTAGGTGATTGTATGGGGTAACTGTCAAGTGTCTGAGCAAAGTGAGAAAATCTGTGCATCTATCAAGCCTTGTTCTTCACTACTGGATACAGAGGACTCAGTCACTGCTGTTAGTGTGAACCAAATAATTGCTTCTGAGGGAAGGTAATAATGTACACATACTGTATGAACTACAACTAAGGATGTGTTTTGTCCTGTGATTGATATAAGAAATCTTACCGTCTTTTTCAATTTAAAGCATATGGATATCTACATTAGGGTATGTGGGCTTTCTAGACGGGGATCCCCTAACTAGTCAAGTCCCTCACTCTGACACACCCGGGCTTACTTGTATTAAATGGACAGGCATTCACCTAAATGGCCACCTTGTATTATGTTTCTCCTACAGTGGCTGCTAAATGTTAAAGGGTGAATATTTGGTTGTCCGTGATTTTCCCTGGTAAAATTATCCGTTTGCAGAGGGTCTGCGGTAATTGACACCCTGGTTCCCACATTAAAAGGGATATATGTAATGAGCACACTATCACAGATTACCGCTAATATCCCAGCGGCTAGGAATAGAGCCCAAGAAAAGTAGAAATCACAGAAAAAAGAACTAAGGACCTTACTCTAAAATATAACTTTTATTCCTATTATACTAAAAAACTTAACATACTTAATTATTCTATTCTCCTATAATCTATACTACCTATTCTATACTCCTCATCATTACAGAATTAGTAATGTAACATAATAATGTATACTCCTATCAAGCCCTAATCTAACACCTAGGTGTAAGGGATGGAGTAATCGCCCCAAAAGGGGCGGCCCCGTATAGTCCAAGGCTCGCCCTATCCTCACCCTTACTACAAAAGCTACTGATAACTACCATAACAAAGGCACTCTAGATATACATCCTAAGTGGGTACACATAAATTTGAGGAGTATATAGAAATATTAAAAACAAAGGTACAGATTCAATACCACAGCATTTTTCCTTAAGTCCCAAATCACACAAGTAGCAGACTTAATACTTATCGATCATCTATCAGCTGCTTGAAAACCTGCATCATCTCTTAGATATCCAGCCAGTAGCTCGATTGTGAGCGTTGATAATGTTCCATATCTAATTGTATCCCCTGATGAACCTCTGGATATTACAGGGGGGAAACACGTCGGGATTCTTTATGGTTTCTGAATGGCTCCATCATAAAAGCGGCATGATAGATAAGTATTAAGTCTGCTACTTGTGTGATTTGGGACTTAAGGAAAAATGCTATGGTGTTGAATCTGTACCTTTTTTGTTTTTAATATTTCTATATACTCCTCAAATTTATGTGTACCCACTTAGGATGTATATCTAGAGTGCTTTTGTTATGGTAGTTATCAATAGCTTTTGTAGTAAGGCCGTGTTCACACGGCTTATTCCCGACGGATTTGTGAGCCGTATTGAGCTCACAAATCCGCCGTGAATAAGGGGCGGGGCGGGGGCGCCGCTCCTGGCCCCATAGACAATGCATTGTTTACGGCCCCCTCCGCGCCGTAAATAATGTTCATGTCACTTTCTCCCCCCACGGCGGATTCGCCGAGCGGGGAGGAGCGACGGACTCCACTGTTCTCTATGAGAGCAGTGGATTACCGTAATGACAGGGACGGATTGGCGCCGTACTGAAGCGCAAATCCGGCGCGGAGTACGGCGCCAATCCGTGCCCAAATAAGCCGTGTGAACGAGGCCTTAGGGTGAGTATAGGGCGAGCCTTGGACTATACGGGGCTGCCCCTTTTGGGGCGATTACTCCGTCCCTTACACCTAGGTGTTAGATTAGGGCTTGATAGGAGCATACACTATTATGGTACATTACTAATTCTGTAGTGATGAGGAGTATAGAATAGGTAGTTTAGATTATATGAGAATAGAATAATTAAGTATGTTAAGTTTTTTTTAGTATAATAGGAATAAAAGTTATATTTTAGAGTAAGGTCCTTAGTTCTTTTTTCTGTGATTTCTATATATGTAATGAGAAAACTTTCATTAAGCTAAAATATCTCACAAAAGTGAGTCCACCCCTCACGTTTTTTGTAAATATTGTATTATATGTTTTCATGGGACAACACTGAACATATGACACTTTAAAACAATGTAAAGTAGTCAGTTTGCAGCTTATTTAACAGTATAAATTTGGTGTTTCCTCAAAATAACACACAGTCATCAATGTCTAGACCACTGGCAACTAAAGCGAGTACACCCCTAAGTAAAATGGACAAATAGTTCCCAAAGTGCCAATATTTTGTGAGGCCACC
Organism: Phyllomedusa bahiana; assembly: GCA_025379985.1. Lineage (NCBI taxonomy): Eukaryota > Metazoa > Chordata > Amphibia > Anura > Hylidae > Phyllomedusa > Phyllomedusa bahiana. Next base: position 25,184 of record JAODAL010009521.1, on the reverse strand, counting down.
ATTATTTTCCAGCACTGCCTTAACTCTCTTGAATATGGAGTTCACTAGAGCTTCACAGGTTACAGCCACTGGAATCCTCATCCACTTCTCCATAATGACATTAAAGAGCTGATGGATGTTAGAGACCTTGTGCTCTTTCACCTTCCGTTTGAGGATGACCTGATGCTCTATAGGGTTTAAATCTGGAGACACGCTTGGTAAGGGCCAGCACTTTTTACCCTCATTTTTTAGCAAAGCAAGGGTCATTTTGGAAGTGTGTTTGGGGTTATGTTGTAATACTGCCCTGCAGCCCAGATTATGCTTTGGTTCATAATGTCACAGTACATTAGTAGTTCCCCACAGCTGGCAGCACTCATTCACTTAGGAGTGCGCTCACTTTTTTTTTTTTTGGCCAGCGCTTTACATATTGATGTCTGTGTTTTGAGGTATTTTGAGGAAACGCCAAATTTACACGGTTATACAAGCTATACACTGACTGACTTACATTGTATCAAAGTGTCATATCTTCAGTGTTGTCCCTTGAAAACATAAACAATAGTTACAAAAATGTGAGGGGTGTACTCACTTTTGTGAGATACTGTATATGCTATAAGGAAGTAGAATTCCCTTTTGAGAGTTTTTTTTATTCAAAGCTGTATTGAGAATGGGAATGGTAACTACACAAAATGGATCCATAGGATGAAGTCTGTGTACAACCGTTGATAGAGAGCCTCTGGCAACAGATGCCAACAGGATAAAGGTATCCACAGAGAAAACAATACAGGCATCATGTAGAGGCTATCGGTTTTACAGAACTAACAAATGTGGGGAAGAAGGGGAAAATGAAGAGAGAGAAGGGGTATGAGGAAGTGTAGAAGAAAAAAGTCTCTTTATAAAAATTTCACATATTACAATAATGACTGTTATCTATTCTAAAAGTTAAACTATTATGACAAGATGGAAAGAAAAATAAATCCAGGGCAATTGCAAGGAGATGCTTTCTACATTTTATCAATTTTCATTTCTTTGCATGGTCAGGACTTTCAAAGTTTTTTAGTAAGATCATCTTCTTTCATCTCCTAGCTACATTGTTGCTGTTGGATTAGACTGTGGCAAGATTCATTTGTACAAATGGAAATACAACACTGCACCTGATGACTGGATAAAGGCTTATGAGATAGGCCAAAGGTGAGTGATTTTTGTGTTTTGTTAAATAGCATTTTCCATGCACTCTGCAATACAGGTCATTCTTTTTTTTTCTTAAAGGGGATGTCTCATGTCAAGACTTAAGCCTACCTTTCTCCTGTTTTCATTCTCAGATTTTTTAAAACGAGGGCGGGCTTGCATTTTCTTCTAACCCTCTCCCCTAGGTGACATCATCCCTGTCCTGCTCACTTCTGCTGCTTGCATTAGCATCTGCATTAGCATAGGGAGAAGTGAATTTTAATTAGGGCAGATAAAGCAGCTGAGGCTGTGGATAGTGATCATGGAAGAGACTGGTGAAGTGAATGTAAATTAGGGCAGATAAGTCAGTGAAAAATCACTAGACAATGACTCTGTGCTGCAAATTGTAATTAGGGCAGATAAGGCATAGATAAAACATTAGCAGAGACTCTGTGCAGACTCCATGCAGACTCCATGCAGCCCAGTGCTTCAGCAGATAACTCAAGAGGGGAGGAGGGGAGGGGAGGAGTGACAGGACGCCAGCTGAATGCCATAACTCACTGCTCTGCCCTGAGAGCAGGAAGAGAGGACGGAAAGGAGAGGGAATGTGCATGGGTGAACTAGCGCGCTCACGAGCCCGACCTGTATGAAAAAACAGGAGCCAGCAGCCTATAAGAAAGAACATTCAGGTCGCTGACCATAGGGACCTGAGCAGGCTCAGGTGCCCCTACAAGAAGAGATATCTGGAAAACAGTGGGGCAATGGTAATTGATATATATTGGAAAGTTGATTATTTTTTAAAGATCTTTAAGCTGAAAACCAATCTTTGTAGCGAGACAACCCCTTTAATAACCAGTTGTGGAGATCGTTCCTAGAAATGCAGTTTTGTCCATTTCAGATAGGGATATACAAACCTGACTTCACATTGCACTTGCAGGTTTGAACTCAGTTACCTGAAAAGAGCACCCCTGATGCCTGTTTATATATATAATTTTTTTTTTTTTTTTACGCTTTGCCATTCCTGCATTAATTCTCCTGGAAATAAATTAGTAAAGTTTTAACTGGGAGTTATCATTTCTCATAAAACAGAATGCTAAGAAAAGATGCTTCAGAATTATAATGTTAAAAGGAATTAAAGGGGTTGTCTCATCTCGGTTTCATAGGAAGCATGAATGAAATAATGCTGCTTTGCTCTGTCACTTCCTGGTCAAGCTGTCTGTAATTAGCATATGAGCGCCATGTATTCAGACTTCTCGGTTTATTAGTCTAGATTAAATAAATTATCATCTCTGAGGTCCAGAGAAGCTTCGGAGCTAATGTAAACAGGAGAGTTATTACTGTCTTTTGTCTGAAAGATCAGAAAACACATAAACTCTCACTGTCTGCATGACCTGTGTGATAAGGTCACTCCCTGCTATCAGATAGAACAAACAGCAGGGGGGGAGAAGTATACAGGTCTGTAGCTCCTTAACAAAAAAAGATGAACAAAGCAATATATTTGAAAAACATCTTCATTTAGTGTTTCATACATTTTGCTATTCTTTGTAGTGAAACCACCTCTTTAAATCATTTACGGAAACCATTGTTAGAAGAGCTCACATATTCTCTTACATCATAGTCTCAGCTATGTCCCCCAACCCTTAGCAGTAAGGTGTAAGACAGATTTATTAATGCTGTCTAACTCTTAGACAATGTAAACTTAGACTAGATAGTATAAATAAGCAACAGATTTATCATACATTTGATAAATCTTGTGCAATGTACGACTGTCTAAGCTTACACCATTTATTAGTTGGCTTAGTTTGAACCAACTAATAAATACTTCACATTTTAAGCCAAGAACATTTTCTGGGAAGTCGCTCCCTTTTAGTGTATCTATGCTTTTTTTAAGACCAAGGTGCAGAATTATCTAAAAACTGTCTAAAACACCTGGTAAAAATGTGTAAGGTGCATATGCCAGAATTGTGGTGCGGTTGCCATAATAGATGTGTCCCAATGTGTCCAGATTCCGGCACACACTTTAGAGTAGACATTTTATTTTAGATAAAACAGCCAGTTTCTAGTCCCCAATAGTGAATACTGGACTACTGCCTCTTTTTCCTTCTTCAGCAGACAGTCCTCTGTCAATCAATCAATTTTCCAGTGCACCTTTAATACTAGGCAACTTTGTTTTTTTCACTCAACTTTAAATCACTCCAGAACTTAGATAGATTTTGTTTTTTTAGTAGCTCCCATATGTATGTGACTTAAAGGAGTTGTTCCACAAAGAGTATTTATAGTAAAAATCCAATCCCAAATTCTGACATTTTTTACACTGTTTAGAAATGTGTGTATCAGATATTCCAGGAAAAATTGTAATATACCATCTCTAGTTTATTTAAATGTTGTTTGGTTGGTATTCAAGTTGGTCTCCCTTTTCTCTCTACTTTACTGGTAGGCAGGGGAACCCTGGTGTGATGAGCCAGCTTCCTATTGTCTTTTCTGCTTATCTGTGGGAAAAACTGCAGCTGGCGCACCATACAAGGGTTCATTTTGTATACTCGGAGGAGAAGAGAACCAAGACTAATTTACTGAGGTGCATACAGTTAAAGGGGTATTCTCAAATATTTGTAAGGAATATATAGTGAAGGAAATAATTATATGATCCCTTGCTGATTGTGTAAGTTTGCCCACTGAAAAAGACATGAACAGTCTATAATTTTAAGGTTAGGTTAATATTAACATTGACAGAATATCAAAAAATAAAATCCAGAAAATCACATTGTATAAAAAAAAAAAATATATATATATATATATATATATATATATATATATATATATATATATATATATATATATATATTATATATATATAATATATATATATATATATATATATATATATATATTATATATACATATATATAAATAAGTATTTTATCCCCTACCAACCATTAAGAGTTCTGGCTCCTACAGACCAGTTAGACTATTCTAATCAGCTCGTTACCTGCATTAAACAGCTTTCTTAAATAGTGACCTTTATAAGACTCCTGTCCACAGACTGTCAGTCAGACTCTAACCTCTACAACATGGGCAAGACCAAAGGGCTTTCTAAAGGTAGTAAGGGACAAGATCATAGACTTGCACAAAGCTGGGCTACAAAACCATAAGTAAGATGCTGGGGGAGGAGGAGACAACTGTTGGTGCAATAGTAAGAAGATGGAAGAAATACAAAATGACAGTCAATCGACATCGATCTGGGGCACCATGCAAAATCTCACCTTGTGGGGTATCCTTGATCCTTGCGGAAGGTGAGGGATCAGCCTAAAACTACATGGGGGAAACTTGTTCATGATCTCAAGGCAGCTGGGATCACAGGTTTAAAATCCTACAGCACCCACAAGGTTCCCCTACCCAACAAGGCACATGTGCAGGCCTGTCTGAAATTTGCCAATAAACACCTGGATGACTGTCAGTGATTGGGAGAAGGTGCTGTGGTCAGATGAGACAAAATTGAGCTCTTTGGCATTAACTCAACTCGCTGTGTTTAGAGGAAAAGAAATGCTGCCTATGACCCAAAGAACACTGTCCCCACTGTCAAGAATGGAGGTGGAAACGCTATGTTTTGGGGGTGTTTCTCTGCAAAGGGCACCCGACTACTTCACCACATCAATGGGAGAATGTATGGAGCCATGTACTGTAAAATCCTGAGGGACAGCCTCCTTCCCTCCGCCAGGACTTGGTCTTCAAGGAAGACAATGACTCAAAATATACAGCCAAGGCAACAAAGGAGTGGCTTAAAAAGAAGCCATTTTAAGGTCATGGATTGGCCTAGCCAGTATCCAGACCTTAATCCCATAGGGAGTTGAAGCTCCGAGTTGCCAAGCGACAGCATCAAAATCTTAATGATTTAGAGATGATCTGCAAAGAGGAATGGACCAAAATTTCTCCTGACATGTGTGCAAACCTAATCATCGACTACAAAAAACGTCTGACTGCTGTGCTTGCCAACAAGAGTTTTGCCACCAAATATTAAGTCTCGTTTGCCAGAGGGATCAAATACTTATTTCTCCCTGCAAAATGCAAATACATTTATATAATTTATACAATGTGATTTTCTGGATTTTATTTTGGATATTCTCTCTCTATGTTAAAATTAACCTACCCTTAAAATTAGACTGTTCATGTCTTTTGTCAATGGGCAAACTTACACAAACAGCAAGGAATCAAATAATTATTTCCTTCACTGTATATAAAATATGCCATCAATGTGTGAAAGGGTTAGGTCCCACCCTTGAGACACACCTCTTTCTCGAGAACCAAATTGGGCAAACAGTAAGGATTTTAATATTAGAAATGTAGAAGTTTTAACTAATTCAAGGACACTTAAAAATGCTCATATCACAAGATATAATAAGGCCACCTTTGGTTTCTTTATGTAGCTCAGAGCAGTTGTCCTTCCAAACGCATTGTTGGCATACCAATAGGTTATGCCATCAATGTGTGAAAGGGTAGGTCCCGTATCTGGGACCTGCACATATCTCTACAACGGGCTTCTGAAAGTCTCCAGGTGGTTTGAACTGTTCCATTAATTTGGATGGGAATTCTGAGTACAGTTGCACGGCGCACGTAGCTGTACTCGGAACTGCCAACGAAATCAGTGGGACGACTGTCCATGAGATTATAAAACTGCAAAATCTGTACATTTCAAAGATTAAGATTGAAAAAAAATAACACTATGTATATTTTATATGGGGCACATATCAGTTATTTCCACCTCTTTTTGTTTTGCCCAACCTGGCAATCTGGTGCATGTCATTTAAAAGATCTTTTTTTTTCCCTCAAATTGCAATGTAAGATCATCCCACCCTAAAATCATTATATGGTAATTGAGATGTGTGACCTGACACTAATGTGTTGAAAGTTAAAATTGATAAAGAGTTTGCAGTTTAAATTATTGACAAGCAAAGGGATAAAATGTCATTAGTGTTCTTAATAACCTTGGCAATTCCGGCATATTTAATACCTGCAGGTTGTGACAAGTCAATTTCTCTCGGTTGGCAGTAGTGAGATAAAGTACACTAATTAGACGTAAAATGGTATTTGAATCTTGCAGCCCAACTGAGTTTGACATTTTCCTGTTGTCACACAAATCCTTTCCTCTTTCCGTTATATCTTTTTCAGCCTTTGTCACACTCAGACTGTCAAGCAGCTCAGCTGGAGAAGCAAGCCAGGTCGTGCTGGACATGATGATCTGGACAATGAAGAGTGGTTGCAGCTAGCGAGCTGTGGAGCAGATCATGGTGTTAAAATATTCAATGTTAACAAGAGTATATTCTCATTATAAAAGCTACTTGGAAGAGCGAACATAATTTATAAATGAGCTAGCACGGCCAGTTCTGATAGATCATGGCTTCAAAGAAGCTAAATGCCATTTCAGTTACAATTGCAGGTCTGGGGGATTCTTTATTAAACGTAGTAGTAAATAATCTATAGAAAAACTGACATTTGCATGTTGTCACTCATGCATTTGCTTCAACAGCCATAGGTCCAAGTCTCCTAGTTCATGTTCTTAGCTATTATAAGCTGTTCTGGAATACCGTTAAAGGGGTGGTCTCACTACATCGATTCATCCTACCTCAATTCTGTTTCCTCGGTTTCATTTTTGAATTCAAGGGCATGTGTACTGGCTACTACTGGCCTGCAGTGATGAGCTACTGAGGAGACACCAGGTCTGTAGCTATAGTGACCTGAGGAGCTGATGCAACCCATACTAGAAGGGATATCTAAAATAGGTAGGACACTGCTAATAGACACATATTGCAAAGGGACTTGTTTTAGCAAGATCTTCAATATAAATGCAATCCTTGTAGTGAGACAACCCCTTTAAAAGATCAAATAGTGTCGCATTTGTCATCCTACTGATGAATGGATTATGTAAATGAAGAACATGCACTTTCCTCATCATTAGTTCCTTGTTCCTAGTTCACTGACTAGATGTAAGAAAAAGTCTATGAGAACTAGCCTATGCTATGAATTATTCTTAATATTGTCAGCGGGAAAGCTAACAAACAGCTGCCTGGCAGCAGGGAGAAATCTAACTGCAGGCCCACTTCTCGCACAGAAAACAAAACGTAATAAAGCTGTGCACATCTAAAATATACTCTGAAAAATGCAAGCATAGGTGCACACTAAAAGGCAATAGCATACATCTAACACAAATATCAGTGGCACACACTTCTCGCACAGAACATCACTGATTTTCAGACGTTGTGGTTTTTTTTATGCTTTTATCCCATATGTCCTGAAAAACTACAACAACATCGATACCATTTCCATGTAGGCAGTGTAGAAGGAAATGTCAAGGTTAGTTTTACAGCCTTCGTCTACAGATATTTTTTATTTGAGTCAGGTGATTTATGCTGAGAACTGGGTGTGATAGTGGGAAAGAAGCTGACCTCTGTGATATATAGGTTTATATGATTTGGAGCAGGGTTTCTGATTAAAAAGCAGAGAAAATACTGACCATTCTCCTTAAGTGACAGTGGAAGTCCTGCTGACCCCACCCACATACAGTGATTGACGGCCTTCTCTGTATCATTGTCTGTACAGAGAAACTTGTCAATCACTATGTAAGTGTAGTGAGCAGAACTTTAATTTATTTCTATTTTCTCTGCTTTAACGCAGAAATCCTGCTTCAAATTATATAAACCCATATATCTCAGAACTCACTTCTCTGCTCTTATTATTTCTTGCTGTCTAATAGGACAGCTTGAACCACCTGACAGATTCCCTTTAAACAGCATGCTATCCTGAAGAAGCATAAAACATTGCTATTTTTACTCCAAAAAATGTTATTTTAAGCATACAAATTCCCACTATGTTGCCTGTATAGGTTAGTCAGCTACTTGTGTGTGCAATGAAGTGCAGCACGACTAGTATGTGGCAGAGGAGATGCATACAAAGCCTTATATGTGTGTGTATAAATTGTTGCTATCCTGCCTTATAGGCCTATAGAAGTACAATAAAGTGCCTATTAAATCCTCCCGTCAGGGGAATCTGTTGCAGTCTACAAGGCAAAGTTTTGCAGTAAGCTGCAAAAAGATAGAATGTATTCATCTGTAGGGACCGTTTTAGCAACTATAGTGAGAATTGTAATATTTAATTTTTTATATGGATAGTTGCGTTAAAAATAAAAGAAAAAACCCTACCATATGGGACATATTTATATATGTTTATAATAAAACCTGATTTAAGGCATTTGACTTTCTAATGATTTATTACCTGTACACGTTTCGCTGCAATAATAATTTTTTTCTGATGGAGTAAGTTTCTACCATATCCAATGTTGGGTGGAGGGACTTTAGTCATTCTTCTTAGCAGATTGGCTCTTGCTCCTGCTTAAAGGGGTTATGCGGGAGTTCAACGATTTCATAGAACACTGTAAACCGCATTTATATTGAAAAGTAAAGATATTAGTCTACCTTCATGTGTTTCTTTTCTTTTGTGGTTTTGTATATGTTTTGTTTTCTTGCTGTGTTTTTGGGACAATATATGGCAAGATTGTTTTAGTCAATTATATGGTGCTGCACTACACAAATTGCCACATTCACATTACGTCATGTCCCCATTGGGGCTCAGATTCCATTGAGCCACTGTGCTCCTTTTTAATGCAAGTAAAGTGGCTGGAATTGGTCGTTACTAGAGTAAATTAACATTTGGATTCAAAAGAACATCTGGCGCATATTTTCAGGCTGAAAACAAAAAATAATTAACAGAATATGTTTCTATGTTTCCTTACAGCATATTTCCTTCTGGAGCCTGTAGTCTTCGAACAAGCGGTCTACATTCTCTTGAAATAATGTCACACATACACTACTCCTAAAAAGTTAGGGATATTTGGCTGTCAGGTGGAATTTATGAAAAACTTAAACATTTCAGGCTACAGTTATATTTTATCCTGAAAGTAGGTCATTTAAGTCGTATCATACAACGTTTATTTTCTCATTTCAAACAATTTAATGCAATGAAAACCAACAACAGTGGAGGGTATACATCATAAAAAATTTCAGTGTCTTAATAACCTGTCATGTGACCTTGAGCATCACTTACAGCTCGACAACAACATCTCATGCTGTTCAACAGTTGAGTTATTGACTGCTGAGCCATGACATCCCAGTTTTCTTGAAGGGCTCCCCTCAGGTTGTTGAAGTTAAGAAGTACAGAGCTACGCGCGTCTACATGGTGATGCCACTGATCACACAGGTTATCTAAGGTGTTCTGGTCTGGAGAAAGTGCAGGCTATGCCATTTGAGGTACCCCAGTCTCCAGCAGCCATTCCCTAGTGATGCGACATTGATGAGCTAGAGCATTGTTGTCCATGAAGATCAAATTAACCCTGCGTTGTTCATGAAGAAGCACAATGACTGGATTAACTATGTTAATCACGTAGAAGAGGCTTGTTACTGTACCATTCACAAAATGTAGGGCGGTTCTGTATTGACTGCAGAACAATACGGACATATCTGAAGAATCTGTTCAATCTACATCTTCATCAACTGACCATGCTTATTATAAGTGATGTGTTTCCTCGCCAAAAAACGATCTAGCATTAGAAGAGGGAGGAAACACAAAAAGAACCAGTCAGAGAACGAAAAATCGGAAGATGTAAACAACATACATTTTCTGAGGATAAGTTAACAACCTCATTCCTTATTTGTAACTCCAACGCAAGTTGAAATATGGTCTTGTGGACTTAATTTTTCAGTACAAAGAAATTTTGACCTATTTAATACCTTAAGGGACATAAATCGCTTTATGCGCTCTTTAACCCTTAAATGTCATTTTTGGTCTGATGAAGTAGATCAGTCTCAAGTCAACTGTTAAAAAGAAGGTGGATAACGAATTCAAAGGTTAAGCTTTTGCAGAACAAATCTCTGTTTCTATATTACAGGATCTTCAAGACCTTGGTGAAAAATCGCAATATACTCAACAAGGAACTAGCTTCAACACTTCAAATCCGTTTTTCTACCCAATTCAGTCAATTCAATCCATGGATAAATTCCAAAAGCTAGTAGAAAGAGACCATAGATCTCTTAGTAACAACAATACATCTAATTATTATAATCTAGCCTCCAGTCGAAAAGTAGCCCTACAGCAGCTGCAAATTTTGAGTAATATAACTAGAGATGAGCGAATTTCTCAAAAATTCGGTTTGGTCACTACGCCGAATTTCCCGTCAAAAATAAATTCGGTCCGAATTACTTCGGGACGAATCGCGTTAAAAAAACAGCTATTTCCAGGCTGCACAGAGCCTGCCGGGTGCTGTAGAACGTTGTGCCAGGCTTAAATATGACGAGGGAGCGGGGTGTGGGCTGCAGTTAATGGTGTGTTTGAGTATGACACGCACATGACTGCCGCTGCTCTTAGAATCGCTGCACTATAAAAATTCCTGGGCACTTAAGAGGGCAAAACTGACCAAAAAACTCAAGTGGGAATGTAGCCTGATAAAGTCATGCCAGCGAAAGCTGGAAAAAGCCGAGAGCTTAGGTGGCAACATTAGTGACAGAGTGTGGAGGTGACGGCAGTAGCCACAGCAGCATGAGGTCAGACAGTGGCACAATGACATTTCTGGAAGGTGGCCAAAACAGGAGTAGACCACTGAGAGGGCACAATGACACAGAGTAGTAGGTCACGGCAAGCGCAGCTTGAGGTCAGAGAAGTGGCACAATGACAACAGTGTGGATGGCACGGCAGCGCAAGCATGAGGTCAGCAGCGGCCACAATGTCATTATGGAGGTGGCAAAAAAGGAGTGGCCACTGTTCTGGCACAATGACAGAGGCTGGAGGTGACGGTGGAGAAGCATGAGGTCAGACAGTGGCCACAATGACATTCTGGAGGTGCAATAACAGTCAGTAGGCCAAAGAGTGGCTCAATGACAAGAGTTGTGAGGTGAAGGCGGCAGGAGCAACCGCATGAGGTCAGAGAGTGGCACAATGACAGTGTGGAGGGCACGAAGCAGCTACAGCAGCAGCATGAGGTCAGACAGTGGCCATATGACAGAGTGTGGAGGTGGGTGGCAATACCAGTCCCTGGTAAGTTGGTGGTGGCAGATGGTGAAACTGTCAGCTGATGTGTGGCATTCAGGCGGGTGGCGGCATCAGAATAGTGGCTGAGGCAGGTAGATTGAACCCAGACTAATTCTCACAGTTTGGGTTGAGGCATCATGGCTGAGTAGTCTGACGTAAGGCATTCGGTGTGTAGAAATCCTGGTCGATCCACGCCTGATTCCATCTTGACAAAGGATCAGTCGTTACACATTTCCCGTGGACAAGCGGGTTCTCGTGGCGGATAACGATGGCCCCCGCCGCACTGAACACCCGCCTCTGATGCCACACGTCTCGCCGGGCAGGACGCTCCTCACTGCCAAACTCGGCAACTTGCGGCCTCACATCCAGTTGGGCTGACAAGTAGTCCAGCGGGACTCTTCTAACTGGGTGTCAAGTAGGACAACCACCTGTTGGTTCAGGACTGCTCCAGGTCCTGCTGCTGCTGGAGACTACCTCCTCACTAGGCGGGTGAGGAACAGCTGCTCATCTGTGGAACTCCAGAACATTTAAATTGCTGCTGATGGAGCTGGCACTGCTCTACCCCCTCCCCTCCACCTTCCCCACTAGCCGCGGTAGTAGTACGGTGAGCGCTGAGGGAACCACCCGGTCAGACCTGTCAGAGAAGGGGACCGATGATGCACCACTAGGCAGCGGACAACTCAATTACGGAGATTTCCCTATAGTATTTGAGTTTGTCCTCCCTTCAATAGCTGGGAAAAAGGGGTACTCCCATGTTGGACGGTAGCGAGGGTCAATAGGGTGAGAGCCGGAATGAGTCATACCAACTGTCGGATGCTGACTATTCGGCTGTCACTGCCAGCAAAATCAGCATGCTGCGGGCATCTGCCACAAGTGAATCCCGAGGGGCTCCATGCCATCCATCTCCACTGTATACTGCACGGTGCTTGCGGGTCTTCTGCCTAGTACTTCATCCATCTCCATCTACCTCCTCAGCTGCTCCTGCTCCTCTTCTTCTTGATACCACCTGGGTAGAAAAATCACTAATTTCACCAGAAAGCTTCTGCTCCAATGTCCTCCTCACCTCCTCCATTTCAGTCCCACCGGACTCAAGTGGCCGCGAGATGTAGTCAGCAACGTCTCCAGTCCCTGCCAAAGACAGAGGGTTTTTTCAGCATCTGTTCAGGATATGAAGCAGTGGAATGACGTTATTCATATAGTAGTCCTGGCGACTGACAATTAAGTGCATCCTCGAATGGCCTCAACAAACGGCCAGTGTCAAGGCATGAGTCTGCCAATGGATGACATACAAGTTACCACAGGGGGAGTACTCCTGTCCGCCGGGATATCAAAAAATTGTTTAATGGCCTTTCTCTGGTCATACAGTCGAGTCCAAATGTGAAGGCGGAATTACCAACGGTGGGAACATCGCCATATCAGAGTGGTTGGGGGAGGACGTTCTGCCGCTGCAATCGAGGAGGGTGTTCCTGGCTTTGTAGGAATGGATGAAGTGCATGCCGTTTCCTGCCATTTCAGAAATTTTCTGAGATCGGTGAAGACTTCAGAGATCCTTTTCACAACACGATTGAACACATTGCGCCATGCAGGATCATCCCTCCTACGGTTTGCCCAGCGCGGGACACCATGTTCCTCCATTTCCGTCACACATGGTGCCGATTTGCAGTTGGCGAGGAGAAAAGCCACACATAGATTTCTTGCTGCTGACGCGGAGCTAGTTACTAACCTATGTGACTTCGTTCGCAGAGGCAAGCCAGGTGTAGAACTGCGTGACACCGCTGTGCCCTCCACATGTGGTTTGATAGAGCAGTACTTGTGGAGGCTGAGGTGGTGGAGGAGGCGGACATTGGCGCTGGAGCCGCAGTTTGACAACGTGGAGGAGAAAGCGGCGTCTCCTGTCCAAGTTGTTGTGTCGCCTGGGAGGATGCAAATTTACACCCATATGTGCTGTAAAGGACATGTACTGGCCCTGACCGTAGTTACAGCTCCAGACGTCCGCGCTGACGTGCATCCTTGGAACAAACGGTAAGATCAAGGATGGCACCACTTTCTTGTTCTACATATTATGAAGTGCTGGTACTGCCTTTTTTGGTAAAGATATTACGGCTTGGGAACTCTCCATCTCGGTTCGGCCATCCAAGCCTTATTTCTCTGAAAGGTGCAGAGTCACCATTTGGAAAGGAGGTACTGCAGTACAACAACTTGACAGAAAGCACGGTCAGCTGCTGCACTTAGGATGGTTGGACGCATACTGTTTGTCTCCTTTGCAATCGCCTCGCTTTAATGACTGCTGCGCATGGAGTAACGAGGGTAGCAGGAGGCATCTGGAGCGGGAGATGTTGTCTAACGAGAAACAGCTCCCTTCTGCAGAGGTGCGTGGAAGCCTTGACCTGGCTGCAATGGCATCCGGGTGCCCACTGGGCGCTGCTGCTCTGTTTGCGGCAGCGCCCAGGTTGGAACCACCACATCTGAGCAGTTTCTCCAAGGCCACGGATGGTGACGAGCATGTGTTGACGCAGGCAGTGGTGCCCAACGTTTGCTCCCTGGGCCACGCTTCAAAGATTTACATATCACACCATATTCGGCTCCTCCGGTGTCTTAACATAGAACTGCAACCTCAAGAGTATCTGATTTTACCGCCAACGCTCCAGACTGAGTGACTACTACCGCCGCTTGCCTAGCTGAGCCCTGTGCTGCTAATTTCTATGGACTGTGAAAACGGGTTTTTTACCCCATGGCCAGCTTGGCTCCCACCTCACACCTTGCTGTACCCTGCTGACTCACGGCCACCACAACACTTGCATGCTCCGCCCTCTCTCTCCATGACGATGATGAAGCCTTTGCTTCATCCCGGGCTCCCCAAGTGCGGTCGGCTAATCATACATTATCTGTGTTTCATCTTTTTCTTTGTCATGCTGTCCTCATCAACGGTTCTTGTATGCAGAGGCTGACCCCTCACAACATGACCTCCCATGCCATTCTCCACATCTATACTTTGCCGCATACTGCATAAGCAGGGGATATTATTCCCATTTCTTCGCTGCCAAGTAGCTGCTGACTGCTCTCCTCAAATTGTTCATCCTCTCTATATAGTGGCGCTGAGCCCAGACCACATAGTAGATCTCTTGCTGGGGAACCGCATGGGACAGAGGCGGGTTTGAGGACAGGTGAGGGCCGCTGACCCCCTCCGGGCCCATGCACAACTAAGGGTTGTGTCTGACGATCCACTGACTTCTTGGGCTGGGGTTGTCGATGTCATCTGGGAGGAAGGGATGACTAGTCACCAATCAAAGAACCCTTAGGTTGCTTGTCAGCACACGGCAGCTAGATGCACGGCGGCAGTTTGTGGGCATCTCCAAAGTGACCCCCCTGCTGCGAAGTCCACTTGCTGTGCTGCCGAGACCTGGGCTGCTCCAGAATGTTTGGGCCACTGCACTGCAGGTGAAGAGCCTGCACTCTCTGTACTGGACATTACTGTTTGTTCTATTATGTACAGGACAACGGTTTGATGAAGAAATCTGTATATGATAATACACACCCTTGTACTTGACTCCAATGAAACCCACTTAAGAAGCTTGGGTAACCACTTGGATATAAATTGCGCGCCACAAAAGGGCAGGAAAAAATTGACTTGTATGTGCCGTTTAAAAACTCTGTTATATGTACTGATTTATAAAAAAGCACAAACAGCTTAATCTAAACCTGTCGGATTTGAATTTATGCTACAGAATTTCTTTGTGGCGGTGAACAAAAAAGTTTCTTTTACTGGCGTAAAACTAGCAGAAAAATACTTAGTTAAATCCCTTGGATTGTAAATGCGCAAAAGAATTGAGCAGCAAATAAACTATCAGCGTTGTTAAGAGTGTTACAATGGCGTGTATTTTAAGACTACGCAAACAAGAGGAAACAATCTTGTAATTTAACCTTGCTGTGAATTATGCTACAGGAAATATGTATTTTTTGGCGGTGAATTAAACGGTTTTTTTTATTACCACAGCAGCAGGAACAGCGCTTAATTAAACCCCATGGATGTAAATTGCGCAAAAGTAATTGGCAACAAAAACTACGAGCTTTGTAGCAGTGTTAAATGGCGTGTATTTTACGCTACATCAACAAGAGGAAAACTTGTAAATAACCTTCGGTTATGAATTATGCTACAGGAAAATGTTATTTTTGGCGGTGAAATAAACGGTTTTCTTTTAATCCCACAGCAGCAGAAACAATGCTTAATTAACCCCTGGATGTAAATTGACGCAAAAGAAGTTGAGGAAGACAAAAGGAAGGTGGTTTTTGATATTGTAAAAACGGTTGTTTCTTTAATGAATACAACAGGAACAGGCTTAGATCACCCTTGGATTTTCAAATGTGCTATGAGCAGGTTGCATTAATATGTATATGCAGCTGCACTTGGACGAACACTCTGGACTTCAGATCTCCAATACAACCACAAAAAATCAGAATATAGAACATTAAGAGAAGCCGTCTCGAACCAGCTGAGACCCCCCAAAAATCGCTCGTATAATCCAATGAGTTCTTTTGTATCAGCTATTCGATAAAGCATGCCGCGGCAGCACCTTCCCCTTATCAGTAACAGTGAGTGCGGTATGAGCATCCCAAGCGTCGCGCCCGGGGACCTTATATAGTGGGGGTGACGTCAGTGAATCCCGCTGGTCTCTTTTTTGGTTTCCCTTCTTTGCACATGTCATGCAGGCTATGCCCTTCTTCCCCCCAAAAGTTCTTTCCCCAAAGGGTAAGGGCCATGGGGCTCGCAGCCTTTTTTATAAATAAAAGGGACACTTTTTAACGCGAATCCCCCAAAGTTCAAATTTTCCATTCCAAAACAAAGTTTTCCTGAAATTCTAAACGAATTCCACTTCATTAGAATCAATTCGCCCATCTCTAAATATAACCATCAAGAGGGCGGCCAAGGGAGGATCTGTTGTGGTTATGAACAAACAATACTGTAACGAACAATTAGCGATTAAATTTAGACTAACACGTAGAAGCTATCCAAAATGGACTTTAAATAGAGCTTCAGAAATAGTGTCTGCCAAAGATAAGACTTTATTATTAAATCTTACCTAATCTTACACCTAAACCTCATAGTGATTTTTTTTTATTTTATAAAGGAATCCGTTTTAGTTCTAGATTTCAGTCGACAATTCCACTCAAATTAAAAATATTGTTCTTATCTACCCATATTGAAAGAAGATGATATTTTAAATTCAATCCTAGAACAAGGATGTAAAATTGTATCTCGCAAATCTTTATCTTTGGGGAATATCCTCTCACCTAACATACATTCCCGAAAAAATAAAACCTGGTTGTTTCAATCGGGCTTTTATAAACTTGGTAACTTTCCATGTAAAACATGCAATTATGTATTTCCATTCAAAGAGTTTTTTTAATTCAGATAAATCCTGGAAATGTCCAAACAAACATTTCTTAAATTGTAATTCACATCATGTAGTCTATGCGGCTTTCTGTATGGGTTACAATCTTTGCTCTATAGGGTGTACAGTAAGAAAATTAAAAGTTAGAATTTTGGAACACCTAAATGATATCACTAGTAAAGCTCTGCGTAACAAGTCAAACCTTGCGAAACATTTTATATCGTATCATAATTCTAATACAATCGTGAGGCATACTGGATTATTATTCTTGATACTACAGCTCCTAAGGGCCTTAATTTGAAAAGAGAAACAGTGTTTCATTATTAATCTCGTGTCTCTCTCTTTAAAATTTTATTGTATTCACGTGTCAAGTCTTTTTTTAGTTTTCTTTATTTTTGTATCTTATATTAAGTTTTAATGTAATTTTCACTTTCATTTTATGAAATGGTTGGATAACTTACCGATCAGCTGCTCTTCAGTAGTTTCCAATTATGATTGAAATTCGTATCATTGAACTGTGTGTTTCTGTCAGCGCATAATTTTACAAGTCCACGCATGCACATATTTAATTTTTTTTCCATCTTGAGTTCTAGCTTCAATTGTATACTTTGCACTTGTACGGAAGCCATATTCCGTCATTTCCGTCCCTCGCATCAGAGATTCTGCTTCCGCGTAGAGGGAAACAGCTGACCGGTAAGTAACTAATTTCTCATCAATATCTACCACTATTTAAGAAAGCAGTCGAACCTCAAAGCTTTATGCAATGACTAAGAGTACATCTGTACTCGAAACGCGTCAGAATTTCATGTCTCGCTAGTATGGTTAACACGTTTTTCTGCAATACTTAATTGTGTTGCTACGGTGCTTTCTCTTGTAATTTTAATATATTTTCAATAAAAATCTGATTTTTAAGAATATATCTACACATGTGCTGGATCATCAAACCATATATACCTCTACTACGTTCTCCGTTGGACTTGGACCGGGATCCGTGCACTCCACAGTATTCTGGCATATATAGGTTGTCCTTGATGTCTCCAGCATTGTTGGCTGCAATCTTTTCTGCTCCAAGTAAGTCGACTTTTATCACTGAACAGTTTACCACTGGTCCCTCATCTAGTGTAGATGCTCCCTGGCCCATACAAGAAAATTATGCCTATGCCTGGTGGTGTGGTCCTGTCATCTAGCACGCTGATGTAAACAGTTACGATTGGTCTGACATGACACTTGGGTGCCTCTCACCTCCCCTAATTGTGCCTGGAGTTGTGTGGCATTCATCATCCGGTTCTGCAGGGCATTTTTTACAATGAAGTGGTCATCAGTGTGTGATGTAGCCAAAGGACGTCAACTTCTTTGCCTGTCTGTGACCTTTCCTGTATCTCTGTTGCAACCTGTTAATGACAATCTGCGACACTCTAAGTTCAGTGGCCACTTCCATCTGTGAGCATCCTGCTTGAAGCCTCGCAATGGCGAGGTACTGTTGATCAACTGTAAGGTGTTGTCTTGGTTTTATGATGTCAAAATGTGAACAGCATGATGAGGAGGACTGTTTAATTCCCAATTCATATTGATCCCCTAAACTTATTGGGGGATTCAGGGAACAAACACGTGAACTTTGCCATTTACAGCAAGTTGTGCAAAAAGAACTGAAACACTGAACAGTTGGACACATGCATTCTAAAGTTGAGTGTCTCATTTAGTGTATTTAAAGAAATTTTCAGGAAATTTTATTTTTATCCTGAAATTTCAACCGAAAGCTAAATCTCCCTAACACTTTGTGAGAAGTGTAATTAAACAATGTTGTAAGCAGAAAGAGCGCTCCATGCAAGGCAGGGAAGGGCTGTTGGTTATAACTGGGTCCTGCTGCTAGTGATCAGAAGTGGTGTTAACTCTGATCCTGGCCTTAGATGGGGTTGAAAGGCCAGTGATGCAGTGATAAACACATCTCTGGCATTTAAAGGGGTTTTCTCAATACAGGCTTTCGCAAGCATCTTGAGCTATCTCTCCAGCTTACGGCTTCAAATCCAGGGGCGGGTCTCTCCTCCCATTAGGCGTATCTTCCTTCACTGAAGAGTGATGACATCATCAGTCTGTATGAGCAGTGTCGTAGCTCTGCAGACCTCCTGCAATGGTCAGTTCTCATGCCTGGAGAGATGTCACCTCCCTCCACAAGCTCATTGTAACCTAAACACCTATATTGGTGTAAACAGATCCTTAACAAACAGCCCAAAATGATGAAACAAATGTGAGAAATGCACTCCCCTCTCTGTTATCAGACGAGGAAGTAGAGGGTAGCAGAGTGTATAAGGCTGTGTTGTTTGGGGGGAGAGTGAATCTAGCAGCTGGAGACTCCGTATTTGCCCAGATCCTTCACATAGATCTGTCGCTATGAGAGGAGCATAGAGGGCTAAGGCAGCCTTTATTATACAGCTCAGAGAACGTAAAAGACCATGAGAACATAGACACAGACCGCACAGAAAGCCAGTTTCATTTTCACACAGCTCAGAGTGAAGAGAGTGCAGGACAGCTAATCATCGCACGGGGGAGTGTCCCGATCAGGGCTGAACTAAATATCAGGCAGTCAGTCACCGCAACGGAAGCGTGGCCCAACCTCAGGCTGCTAAAAAGCTCTAGACACTCAAGGATTAGTTAATATCTGCTATAGCTAATATCTGCTATACTAAATGATTTAGGTAATACAAACCAATTGCTAAAGTGCTTATTTTTACTGTCCCCATCATTACAGATATGATTTTTGTAGAGAGAAAACCCCTTTAAGGGTTGGAAAAGTGGTGCTGCACTCAATTCTGATCCCTGATTGATCCCACCCTGACAACAGTGCGGGGTGCCATCCTGTTATTACCAGGAACCTAATGAAGGCATCCAAGATTGCCATCTTACTACTCCTGAATATTTATAGCTGGGCATAGGCTGTGTGAGAAGCACATAGTTTGCCATGGCTCTTTGGGTACACAGAAACTATGTGAAAAATAGATTTTCTCCAACTCCTTGTATATAAAAAAAAATATAAATTCCTTTATTTAGATCATATAAAATCCATGATTAAAGGAAACCATGTCAAGAATGCTGGTGTTTTGGGAAAAAAAATCCCTTAATCAGATATCCTTCACCCGAAACACATCAGCCTTCTTAACATTGTTTCCTGTAGTCATGGATTTTATATGATCTAAATAAAGGAATTTATATTTTTTATATACGAGGAAATCTATTTTTCACATCTTACTACTCCTGTTTCAATCTGCTTTATAAGAGCCATTATTATACACTGTTGTGTCATATATTGCTATTGCAGAATGGTGTGCAAGTGATTACATTTTTTTTAAATTTAAAAAAAAGTTTTTAAAAAAAAAATATATATTTACAATAATAAAGAAGAACAAAAACTACAAAGAAATAGTTTTAACCCCTTAAGGACCCAGCCTGTTTTGACCTTCCTGACACAGCCCTATTTTTGAAATGTTGGACCCAGGTAAAATTTCAACACTTTAATGAAGCACTTTTAAAATTGACACCCACTTTAAGGCATTAAAACCTTGATATACACATACAAAAAAAAGGACAAAGGGGTTAATTCATATACTCGGCGTTGGGTTTCCCGCCCTTTCCCGGTCTTTCCCAAAAAATTAAAGAAAAAGGCCCATGCATCATTGGGAACCCCCCGGGCCCAGAGAAAAGGGGTTGGGAAAATGTTTAAAAAGCTAGCGCGGGACCCCGGCCCGTTTCAAAGTTTGGGGGGCAAACTCCCCCCCCTTCCTCAGGGGAATTGCCCCTTTTCCCTTCTGCTCTGGGCCCGGGCGTCTCCCAGATCGTTATGGACTTTTGCCTTAAATTTTTTGAACAAAGGGGAAAGGTCGCAACCTAACGCTGAGTAATAGCAATTACTTTTCGTCTTTTATTGTCATGCTGTATATCAGGGTTTTGAATCCCTTGAAAGGGATTTTAAATTTTTTAGTGCTTAAATTAAATTTTAAAATTTTACCTGGGCCCAAAAACCCCTTTATAAAGAAATTGTTTGGGGGTTTTGGAAAAACCCCCCCGGCTGTAAAAACCCGTTTAGCAAAAACACAAAACAAGTTATCTTTTGGTTTTAAATTTTTGGGTTTGCCCTATTTTTTGAATTGTGAAGGTGTCAATTTATTGGAATTTTTCTTTTTGCACTTTTCCCTTTTCTGTGATTCGGGATTTTTGTTTTCTCTGACACTTTGCGCTTTAAGATAGAAAAAATTTTTTTCCAATACAACCCTTGTTTTTTTGGGTTGAAAAAAAAATTTAAAATTTTTCAATTTTTTTTTAAATTTTTTGGAAAAATTTTTAATTTTTTTAATTTAAAAAAAAAATTTTTCTTTTAAAATTCTTTCCGTGAAAACTGAAAAATTATTAAACCAAAAAAAATAGTTTTTTAATAGAAATCTCCTTTAAGTCCCTATAGGGGGCCCATCATTTTTAAATCTTTTTTTTTTTTTTAAAGGGACATTAGAGGGCTTAAAAATTTTAAAAAAAAAATATTTAATTTTTCTCACTTTTTCAAAAAAAATTTTTTGAAAAATTTTTCATTTTTTTGGGGCCCACTCCATTTTCTGACGTGGCTTTAAAGGCCCTTTCATGTTAAAAACCCCCCATAAGTAAACGCCATCTAAAAACGGGCCCCCTTAAAATTTACAACACTATTTAGGGAATTTTAAAAACTTTTTAAAATTTTTTCCCAAAAATTTTTAAAAGAAAAAGGGAATACGGTAAATGTGACTAGGAAAAAATGAAAATTTAATATCAATTCCCCCAGGTCTGCCGTTTTTAGAGATATCCCATATGGGGCCCAAGTGATTTTTTGGCTCACCCTTAAGCCCCAAAAATGGGAGGACCCCTACAATACTCTGGGGTCTAAATTTTAAATTTACGTTTTTATTAGGCGCCTTTCCCGGGTTTTGGGGGAAAACCCCCTAAGGGGGCAAAAACTTAATAAACACCCCAAAAATTTGACCAAAAAAAGGAAAACTACCCCCCCTTAATAAATTTATCCGGGGGTGAATTGAGTTATAAAAACCCAAACATTTTGTTTTCAAAAATTTTTTTTTAGCAAAAGGGCTGTGAAAATTTAAAAAAAAAATTTTTTTCAATAATCTGCTTTTTATTTTTAAAAATGTTTCATATTTACGGGAAAACCGAAAAAAAAAAAACCCAAAAAACTTTTTTAAAGAATTTCTCCAAGTTCCCCAATCCCCTCCCTTTTGGGTTTGTAAACTGCTGTTTTTGGGGCGCAGGGCGGGCTTATAAGGGAGGGGCGCAATTTTGGTTTTTGGGAATGAAGATTTTGGGGGTGGGGCCATGTCGCATTGCAAAGCCCCCAAATTGGGGAAACGGCCCTTGAAAACCAAAAAAAAAAAAAATTAAAAAAAAAAAAATTCGCCCCTTTTTGGATTCCCACCCACAGGGTTCTAAACCGGGGTGTTACTTTGCTTTTTGGATGCACAGGTGTTCCATAGTTTTTTTTTTTAAGTTTGGGGCAAGAAAAGGGGAAAAAAACCCCTTTTTCGGTCATTGTTTTTTTGATTTTTCAATTTTACGATTCGCCGTGCATTTGAAAATTGATTTTGAAAAAATTTACTATGGGGTTTTGGGTAAAATTTTAAACAATTTTTATAAGATTTTATATATTTTTTTTCCTGTTTTTTTTATTTTTACACAGTAGAAATATTTTCTAAAAAAAAATTGCGTTTTTTTTTTTCCCCTATTTTTATTTGCCAAAATTTATTTTATTTTGCTGTGTGCAGAGTTTGTTTTTGGGGGGCTTGTTTTTTGGGGTTTGAGTTGAAGTTTTTTTTTGGGTCCCAAATTATGGGGTGCTTTTGATCCCTAATGTTCACTTTTTTTTAGGTTTTTCCCTGAGAAGTTTGAAAAAAATACAGCAATTTTGGTAGTGTTTTTTATTTTTAATTTTTATGGGCGGTCACGTAGGGGTATTAGGGCTTTGGTAGCTTTACCCAGCGGGTTTCAATACTTTAACCCCGAAAACCCCCAATTTGTAATTTTTTTATTTTTTTAAAATTTGTTTTTAAATACAATAAAAAACATTTTTTATTCAACCGGGAAAAATACTTTTTTTGCATCGCCATAGTCTAGAGCCAAAAATTTTAAATTTTTTCTTTTCTTGGAGGTGTGGGACTTGTTTTTTGCGAGTTTATTTAAAAGGGTTTTTTAGTTTTCATTTTTGGGGGGACAAGGCTTTTTGTTTTCGTTTTTTTAAAATCCTTTTTTTGGAGGCCGGGGAAAAAGAAAATACGGGAAATTCCTAGTATTTTTTTTTATTTTTATTTTTAAAAACGGGGGCTCAACCTGCATACCCGGGTTGGATATTTTAGTTTTACCTTTTTTTTTGCTACAATTATCGATCCCCTATTTATTTTTTTTTTTTTTTTAAATTTTTTTGAAACCCTTTTTAAAAAAGGGAAAGAAAAGGGGTTTTTTATTTTTTAAAAAAAATTATTTTTTTGCATGAATTCTGGAGTATACATTTTTTTTTTTTTTCCCAAAAAACAGGCTGTATAAGGTTTTTTTTTTTTGCGGGATGAATGACGTTTTAATTGGTAAAAACCTTTGGCGTTTTGGGATTTTTTGATCGCTTTTTATTCCATTTTATGTGCTGCGGGATGAAAAAATAATCTTAATTCTGTGATTATTTTTTTTTTTGTTTTTTTTTCGGCGTTCACCGACAGGTTTAAATTTAAAAAGAAGATTTATAAAGGGGAGGTCGTTAGCACCCCGGCGATACCCAAATATGGGGAAATTTTTTTTTATTTTTTTCTTCGTGTTTGTGTTTTTCTTTTTTTTCACTTTTTTTAAATTTTTTTTCACTTTTTTCACATTTTAACTTCACTTTTCCCCATAGGGGGTTTTTAATGAGAAGGTTTTTTAGATCCTTTATTCAATAGGAATCAAATTTCATAGTTGTTTTCTATGGGCGGGGTTTCCCATACAATGGGCAGTCCCCATTTCCGGGCCCTGCCCAAGGGGACGGCCGGGCATCGTGACGTCACAAACAACCCCGGGAAAGGGATTCCCCTCCTTCGTGCGTCTGTCCCCGAGGGGAGGGGGCTGCCCCGGATCGGGCCCGGGCCTTGCACTGCCCGCCGGGGCCCACAGGGGGAGCAGGAGGAGGATCTCCCCCTGCGTCTCCCTTGTTATTGCGACCCATGTGCGAAAATTAAGGGGGTTTCCCCCCTCCCCCTCCCCCCCGGGAAAGGGTCCGGGGGCGGGGGGGGACGTGGGGGATGTCAGCTGTAAAAATTAAAAGCTGTACACCCCGCGCCGAATTTTTTGGGGCGAACCCCCTGCTTTAGATTAGCGCGATCCCAGGGGTAAACCATACGTCCAGGTGCGGTTACCCCCAAACGGAAACCCGGACGAAAGGATAGTCTAAAGGGCGTTTAAAAAGGGTTTAAAGGATTTCCCTTTCAAAAATATGTACTGCAAAAAGCACGCCTTGTTCTTTAAAAAAAAAATAAAAACAAGCCCTCATACGTGAATGCAGATGAACATTTTTTTTTTTTTTCAAATGTTAAACCGCTTGGATTGCGGGGAAAGAAAAGAAATTTACATTATCAAAATGTGGGTGTATGACAGTAGGTTAAAAATTGGGGGTGTCTGGCCCTAAACATTTGAAAAACAGCCATTTCCCTTGAATGTTTCCAAAATAATTTCCCGGTGGGAAAAAGGGATGCAAGGGGCCTCTTTTATCCCAAAAATGGTAGAGGGAAAAATCTAAAGTGGTTAAAACCCCCATTTTAACATGAATAGTCACATGTTTTTCGAAAAAACCCTGGAAAAAAAATGGAGGAATCAATTGGGGGGAAAAAAGGCCCACAGGTCCTTTGGGGTTCCCCCAAAAACTGTCCCACCCTCTTTCCTCCCCCCCTTCCTTTCCCCTTCCAAGACCCAAACATTCCTCTGGGCCCTTTTTTCCCCTTAAACGGCATTTAGCCAAAGGGTCAGCCCCTGGCCCACACTGGGTTTCCCCAAATACCAAAACCAAAAAGGGACAAACCTAACCCTTTTTCCTTTCCCCCAGTTTTTTTCCCGCAAAGCTGTACAAACGGCCCGGGCCCGGGGCCAAACTTTTCCCTGTCCAGGTGTGGGAAACAGAAAAACGCTTTAACCCCAACCATCCCAAAGCCAAAAAAAAGAATGCATTGCCCCGGGTTTTGCCTTGGAAAAAGTTCCTTTCTGCCCGGGGACCAGATGGGTTTCCCCCACGTTGGCCCTTTCCTGCCCCAATTTCCAAGGCCGACGGCTTTCTTTTCCTGAAAAAGGGCCCTGGCCCCGGCCAAAAAAAAGGGGTCAGCTAAAATTAAAGCTGGTTGGGTGCATCTTTTGTCCCGCAAAACATCTGACCCCCTACATGGAAAAGAAGCACAGTCAAGGCCGCTACAAACTCTGTTACAGCTCACTGGGTGATTGAGGGTTGTTCTCTGGAATTTGACGGTGGGCTTTTCCCCGGCCGGGGGACCACCTCTTCAAAAAACCCCAGGTATGGTTTCAGATTTCCGATACCCAAGTCCAAAGGTAGCA